>JAXFYN010000757.1:0-104842 GCA_036172215.1 Camellia granthamiana | reverse complement strand
TATCACTCGCGCTATT
Organism: Camellia granthamiana; assembly: GCA_036172215.1. Classification (NCBI taxonomy): domain Eukaryota; kingdom Viridiplantae; phylum Streptophyta; class Magnoliopsida; order Ericales; family Theaceae; genus Camellia; species Camellia granthamiana. The sequence continues at coordinate 104,826 of JAXFYN010000757.1, read as the reverse complement.
TTGCGCGTCACACTGTTTGGTGCAGTTCACACTCGCGCTATTTTGTGCGTCGCACTGTTTTCTGCAGTTTATCAATCGCGCTATTTTGCGCGTCGCCCTGTTTGCGCGTCGCCCTGTTTTGTGCAGTTCACACTCGCGCTAGTTTTCGCGTCGCACTATTTTGTGCAGTTCATCACTCGCGCTATTTTCCACGTCGCACTATTTTCTGCAGTTTATCACTCGCGGTATTTTGCGCGTCGCACTGTTTTTGTGCAGTTTATCACTCGCGCTATTTTGCGCGTCGCACTGTTTGGTGCAGTCACACTCGCGTTATTTTGTGCGACGCACTTTTTTCTGCAGTTTGTCACTCGCGCAATTTTGCGCGTTGCACTGTTTTGTGCAGTTTATCACTGGCGCTATTTTGCGCGTCGCCCTGTTTTGTGCAGTTCACACTCGCGCTATTTTGCGCGTCGCACTGTTTTGTGCAGTTTATCGCTCGCGCTATTTTGCGCGTCGCACTGTTTTGTGCAGTTCACACTCGCGCTATTTTGCGCGTCGCACTGTTTTGTGCAGTTTATCCCTTGCGGTATTTTGCGCGTCGCAGTGTTTTGTGCAGTTTATCACTCGCGCTATTTTGCGCGTCGCACTATTTTGTGCAGTTCACACTCGCGCTATTTTGCACGTCGCACTATTTTGTGCAGTTTATCACTCGCGCTATTTTGCGCGTCGCACTGTTTTTGTGCAGTTTATCACTCGCGCTATTTTGCGCGTCGCACTGTTTGGGGCAGTTCACACTCGCGTTATTTTGTGCGACGCACTTTTTTCTGCAGTTTGTCACTCGCGCAATTTTGCGCGTCGCACTGTTTTGTGCAGTTTATCACTCGCGTTATTTTGCGCGTCGCCCTGTTTTGTGCAGTTCACACTCGCGCTATTTTGCGCGTCGCACTGTTTTGTGCAGTTTATCCCTCGCGGTATTTTGCGCGTCGCAGTGTTTTGTGCAGTTTATCACTCGCGCTATTTTTCGCGTCGCACTATTTTGTGCAGTTCACACTCGCGCTACTTTGCCCGTCGCACTATTTTGTGCAGTTTATCACTCCCGCTATTTTGCGCGTCGCACTGTTTTGTGCAGTTTATCTCTCGCGCTATTTTGCGCGTCGCACTGTTTTGTGCAGTTCACACTCGCGGATTTTGCGCCTCGCACTGTTTTGTGCAGTTTATCACTCGCGCTATTTTGTCCGTCGCACTGTTTTGTGCACTTCACACTCGCGCTATTTTGCGCGTCGCACTGTTTTGTGCAGTTTATCACTCGCGGTATTTTGCGCGTCGCACTGTTTTGTGCAGTTTATCAATCGCGCTATTTTGCGCGTCGCCCTGTTTTGTGCAGTTCACACTCGCGCTATTTTGCGCGTCGCACTATTTTGTGCAGTTCATCACTCGCGCTATTTTCCACGTCCCACTGTTTTGTGCAGTTTATCACTCGCGCTATTTTGCGCGTCGCACTGTTTTTGTGCAGTTTATCACTCGCGCTATTTTGCGCGTCGCACTGTTTGGTGCAGTTCACACTCGCGTTATTTTGTGCGACGCACTTTTTTCTGCAGTTTGTCACTCGCGCAATTTTGCGCGTCGCACTGTTTTGTGCAGTTTATCACTCGCGCTATTTTGCGCGTCGCCCTGTTTTGTGCAGTTCACACTCGCGCTATTTTGCGCGTCGAACTGTTTTGTGCAGTTTATCGCTCGCGCTATTTTGCGCGTCGCACTGTTTTGTGCAGTTCACACCCGCGCTATTTTGCGCGTCGCACTGTTTTGTGCAGTTTATCCCTCGCGGTATTTTGCGCGTCGCAGTGTTTTGTGCAGTTTATCACTCGCGCTATTTTGCGCGTCGCACTATTTTGTGCAGTTCACACTCGCGCTATTTTGCCCGTCGCACTATTTTGTGCAGTTTATCACTCGCGCAATTTTGCGCGTCGCACTGTTTTGTGCAGTTTATCACTCGCGCTATTTTGCACGTCGCACTGTTTTGTGCAGTTCACGCTCGCGGATTTTGCGCCTCGCACTGTTTTGTGCAGTTTATCACTCGCGCTATTTTGTGCGTCGCACTGTTTTGTGCAGTTCACACTCGCGCTATTTTGCGCGTCGCACTATTTTGTGCAGTTCATCACTCGCGCTATTTTCCACGTCGCACTGTTTTGTGCAGTTTATCACTCGCGCTATTTTGCGCGTCGCACTGTTTTTGTGCAGTTTATCACTCGCGCTATTTTGCGCGTCGCACTGTTTGGTGCAGTTCACACTCGCGTTATTTTGTGCGACGCACTTTTTTCTGCAGTTTGTCACTCGCGCAATTTTGCGCGTCGCACTGTTTTGTGCAGTTTATCACTCGCGCTATTTTGCGCGTCGCCCTGTTTTGTGCAGTTCACACTCGCGCTATTTTGCGCGTCGCACTGTTTTGTGCAGTTTATCGCTCGCGCTATTTTGCGCGTCGCACTGTTTTGTGCAGTTCACACTCGCGCTATTTTGCGCGTCGCACTGTTTTGTGCAGTTTATCACTCGCGCTATTTTGTGCGTCGCACTGTTTTGTGCACTTCACACTCGCGCTATTTTGCGCGTCGCACTGTTTTGTGCAGTTTATCACTCGCGGTATTTTGCGCGTCGCACTGTTTTGTGCAGTTTATCAATCGCGCCATTTTGCGCGTCGCCTTGTTTTGTGCAGTTCACAGTCGCGCTATTTTGCGCGTCGCACTATTTTGTGCAGTTTATCACTCGCGCTATTTTGCGCGTCACACTGTTTGGTGCAGTTCACACTCGCGCTATTTTGTGCGTCGCACTGTTTTCTGTAGTTTATCAATCGCGCTATTTTGCGCGTCGCCCTGTTTGCGCGTCGCCCTGTTTTGTGCAGTTCACACTCGCGCTAGTTTGCGCGTCGCACTATTTTGTGCAGTTCATCACTCGCGCTATTTTCCACGTCGTACTATTTTCTGCAGTTTATCACTCGCGGTATTTTGCGCGTCGCACTGTTTTTGTGCAGTTTATCACTCGCGCTATTTTGCGCGTCGCACTGTTTGGTGCAGTTCACACTCGCGTTATTTTGTGCGACGCACTTTTTTCTGCAGTTTGTCACTCGCGCAATTTTGCGCGTCGCACTGTTTTGTGCAGTTTATCACTCGCGCTATTTTGCGCGTCGCCCTGTTTTGTGCAGTTCACACTCGCGCTATTTTGCGCGTCGCACTGTTTTGTGCAGTTTATCGCTCGCGCTATTTTGCGCGTCGCACTGTTTTGTGCAGTTCACACTCGCGCTATTTTGCGCGTCGCACTGTTTTGTGCAGTTTATCCCTCGCGGTATTTTGCGCGTCACAGTGTTTTGTGCAGTTTATCACTCGCGCTATTTTGCGCGTCGCACTATTTTGTGCAGTTCACACTCGCGCTACTTTGCCCGTCGCACTATTTTGTGCAGTTTATCACTCGCGCTATTTTGCGCGTCGCACTGTTTTGTGCAGTTTATCACTCGCGCTATTTTGCGCGTCGCACTGTTTTGTGCAGTTTATCACTCGCGCTATTTTGCGCGTCGCCTTGTTTTGTGCAGTTCACACTCGCGCTATTTTGCGCGTCGCACTATTTTGTGCAGTTCATCACTCGCGCTATTTTCCACGTCGCACTGTTTTGTGCAGTTTATCGCTCGCGCTATTTTGCCCGTCGCACTATTTTGTGCAGTTTATCACTCGCGCTATTTTGCGCGTCGCACTGTTTTGTGCAGTTTATCACTCGCGCTGTTTTGCGCGTCGCACTGTTTTGTGCAGTTCACACTCGCGGATTTTGCGCCTCGCACTGTTTTGTGTAGTTTATCACTCGCGCTATTTTGGGCGTCGCACTGTTTTGTGCACTTCACACTCGCGCTATTTTGCGCGTCGCACTATTTTGTGCAGTTCATCACTCGCGCTATTTTCCACGTCGCACTGTTTTGTGCAGTTTATCACTCGCGCTATTTTGCGCGTCGCACTGTTTTTGTGCAGTTTATCCCTCGCGCTATTTTGCGCGTCGCACTGTTTGGTGCAGTTCACACTCGCGTTATTTTGTGCGACGCACTTTTTTCTGCAGTTTGTCACTCGCGCAATTTTGCGCGTCGCACTGTTTTGTGCAGTTTATCACTCGCGCTATTTTGCGCGTCGCCCTGTTTTGTGCAGTTCACACTCGCGCTATTTTGCGCGTCGCACTGTTTTGTGCAGTTTATCGCTCGCGCTATTTTGCGCGTCGCACTGTTTTGTGCAGTTCACACTCGCGCAATTTTGCGCGTCGCACTGTTTTGTGCAGTTTATCCCTCGCGGTATTTTGCGCGTCGCAGTGTTTTGTGCAGTTTATCACTCGCGCTATTTTGCGCGTCGCACTATTTTGTGCAGTTCACACTCGCGCTACTTTGCCCGTCGCACTATTTTGTGCAGTTTATCACTCGCGCTATTTTGCGCGTCGCACTGTTTTGTGCAGTTTATCACTCGCGCTATTTTGCGCGTCGCACTGTTTTGTGCAGTTCACACTCGCGGATTTTGCGCCTCGCACTGTTTTGTGCAGTTTATCACTCGCGCTATTTTGTGCGTCGCACTGTTTTGTGCACTTCACACTCGCGCTATTTTGCGCGTCGCACTGTTTTGTGCAGTTTATCACTCGCGGTATTTTGCGCGTCGCACTGTTTTGTGCAGTTTATCAATCGCGCTATTTTGCGCGTCGCCTTGTTTTGTGCAGTTCACACTCGCGCTATTTTGCGCGTCGCACTATTTTGTGCAGTTCATCACTCGCGCTATTTTCCACGTCGCACTGTTTTGTGCAGTTTATCACTCGCGCAATTTTGCGCGTCGCACTGTTTTTGTGCAGTTTATCACTCGCGCTATTTTGCGCGTCGCACTGTTTGGTGCAGTTCACACTCGCGTTATTTTGTGCGATGCACTTTTTTCTGCAGTTTGTCACTCGCGCAATTTTGCGCGTCGCACTGTTTTGTGCAGTTTATCACTCGCGCTATTTTGCGCGTCGCCCTGTTTTGTGCAGTTCAGACTCGCGCTATTTTGCGCGTCGCACTGTTTTGTGCAGTTTATCGCGCGCGCTATTTTGCGCGTCGCACTGTTTTGTGCAGTTCACACCCGCGCTATTTTGCGCGTCGCACTGTTTTGTGCAGTTTATCCCTCGCGCTATTTTTGCGCGTCGCACTATTTTGTGCAGTTCACACTCGCGCTATTTTGCCCGTCGCACTATTTTGTGCAGTTTATCACTCGCGCTATTTTGGGCGTCGCACTGTTTTGTGCAGTTTATCACTCGCGCTATTTTGCGCGTCGCACTGTTTTGTGCAGTTCACACTCGCGGATTTTGCGCCTCGCACTGTTTTGTGCAGTTTATCACTCGCGCTATTTTGTGCGTCGCACTGTTTTGTGCACTTCACACTAGCGCTATTTTGCGCGTCGCACTGTTTTGTGCAGTTTATCACTCGCGCTATTTTGCGCGTCGCACTTTTTGTGCAGTTTATCACCCGCGGTATTTTCCGCGTCGCACTGTTTTGTGCAGTTTGTCACTCGCGCAATTTTGCGCGTCGCACTATTTTGTGCAGTTCACAGTCGCGCTATTTTGCGCGTCGCACTATTTTGTGCAGTTTATCACTCGCGCTATTTTGCGCGTCACACTGTTTGGTGCAGTTCACACTCGCGCTATTTTGTGCGTCGCACTGTTTTCTGCAGTTTATCAATCGCGCTATTTTGCGCGTCGCCCTGTTTGCGCGTCGCCCTGTTTTGTGCAGTTCACACTCGCGCTAGTTTGCGCGTCGCACTATTTTGTGCAGTTCATCACTCGCGCTATTTTCCACGTCGCACTGTTTTGTGCAGTTTATCACTCGCGGTATTTTGCGCGTCGCACTGTTTTTGTGCAGTTTATCACTCGCGCTATTTTGCGCGTCGCACTGTTTGGTGCAGTTCACACTCGCGTTATTTTGTGCGACGCACTTTTTTCTACAGTTTGTCACTCGCGCAATTTTGCGCGTCGCACTGTTTTGTGCAGTTTATCACTCGCGCTATTTTGCGCGTCGCCCTGTTTTGTGCAGTTCACACTCGCGCTATTTTGCGCGTCGCACTGTTTTGTGCAGTTTATCGCTCGCGCTATTTTGCGCGTCGCACTGTTTTGTGCAGTTCACACTCGCGCTATTTTGCGCGTCGCACTGTTTTGTGCAGTTTATCCCTTGCGGTATTTTGCGCGTCGCAGTGTTTTGTGCAGTTTATCACTCGCGCTATTTTGCGCGTCGCACTATTTTGTGCAGTTCACACTCGCGCTATTTTGCACGTCGCACTATTTTGTGCAGTTTATCACTCGCGCTATTTTGCGCGTCGCACTGTTTTGTGCAGTTTATCACTCGCGCTATTTTGCGCGTCGCACTGTTTTGTGCCCTTCACACTCGCGCTATTTGGCGCGTCACACTGTTTTGTGCTGTTTAGCACTCGCGCTATTTTGCGCGTCGCACTGTTTTTGTGCAGTTTATCCCTCGCGCTATTTTGCGCGTCGCACTGTTTGGTGCAGTTCACACTCGCGTTATTTTGTGCGACGCACTTTTTTCTGCAGTTTGTCACTCGCGCAATTTTGCGCGTCGCACTGTTTTGTGCAGTTTATCACTCGCGCTATTTTGCGCGTCGCCCTGTTTTGTGCAGTTCACACTCGCGCTATTTTGCGCGTCGCACTGTTTTGTGCAGTTTATCGCTCGCGCTATTTTGCGCGTCGCACTGTTTTGTGCAGTTCACACTCGCGCAATTTTGCGCGTCGCACTGTTTTGTGCAGTTTATCCCTCGCGGTATTTTGCGCGTCGCAGTGTTTTGTGCAGTTTATCACTCGCGCTATTTTGCGCGTCGCACTATTTTGTGCAGTTCACACTCGCGCTACTTTGCCCGTCGCACTATTTTGTGCAGTTTATCACTCGCGCTATTTTGCGCGTCGCACTGTTTTGTGCAGTTTATCACTCGCGCTATTTTGCGCGTCGCACTGTTTTGTGCAGTTCACACTCGCGGATTTTGCGCCTCGCACTGTTTTGTGCAGTTTATCACTCGCGCTATTTTGTGCGTCGCACTGTTTTGTGCACTTCACACTCGCGCTATTTTGCGCGTCGCACTGTTTTGTGCAGTTTATCACTCGCGGTATTTTGCGCGTCGCACTGTTTTGTGCAGTTTATCAATCGCGCTATTTTGCGCGTCGCCTTGTTTTGTGCAGTTCACACTCGCGCTATTTTGCGCGTCGCACTATTTTGTGCAGTTCATCACTCGCGCTATTTTCCACGTCGCACTGTTTTGTGCAGTTTATCACTCGCGCAATTTTGCGCGTCGCACTGTTTTTGTGCAGTTTATCACTCGCGCTATTTTGCGCGTCGCACTGTTTGGTGCAGTTCACACTCGCGTTATTTTGTGCGACGCACTTTTTTCTGCAGTTTGTCACTCGCGCAATTTTGCGCGTCGCACTGTTTTGTGCAGTTTATCACTCGCGCTATTTTGCGCGTCGCCCTGTTTTGTGCAGTTCAGACTCGCGCTATTTTGCGCGTCGCACTGTTTTGTGCAGTTTATCGCGCGCGCTATTTTGCGCGTCGCACTGTTTTGTGCAGTTCACACCCGCGCTATTTTGCGCGTCGCACTGTTTTGTGCAGTTTATCCCTCGCGCTATTTTGCGCGTCGCACTATTTTGTGCAGTTCACACTCGCGCTATTTTGCCCGTCGCACTATTTTGTGCAGTTTATCACTCGCGCTATTTTGGGCGTCGCACTGTTTTGTGCAGTTTATCACTCGCGCTATTTTGCGCGTCGCACTGTTTTGTGCAGTTCACACTCGCGGATTTTGCGCCTCGCACTGTTTTGTGCAGTTTATCACTCGCGCTATTTTGTGCGTCACACTGTTTTGTGCACTTCACACTAGCGCTATTTTGCGCGTCGCACTGTTTTGTGCAGTTTATCACTCGCGCTATTTTGCGCGTCGCACTTTTTGTGCAGTTTATCACCCGCGGTATTTTCCGCGTCGCACTGTTTTGTGCAGTTTGTCACTCGCGCAATTTTGCGCGTCGCACTATTTTGTGCAGTTCACAGTCGCGCTATTTTGCGCGTCGCACTATTTTGTGCAGTTTATCACTCGCGCTATTTTGCGCGTCACACTGTTTGGTGCAGTTCACACTCGCGCTATTTTGTGCGTCGCACTGTTTTCTGCAGTTTATCAATCGCGCTATTTTGCGCGTCGCCCTGTTTGCGCGTCGCCCTGTTTTGTGCAGTTCACACTCGCGCTAGTTTGCGCGTCGCACTATTTTGTGCAGTTCATCACTCGCGCTATTTTCCACGTCGCACTGTTTTGTGCAGTTTATCACTCGCGGTATTTTGCGCGTCGCACTGTTTTTGTGCAGTTTATCACTCGCGCTATTTTGCGCGTCGCACTGTTTGGTGCAGTTCACACTCGCGTTATTTTGTGCGACGCACTTTTTTCTACAGTTTGTCACTCGCGCAATTTTGCGCGTCGCACTGTTTTGTGCAGTTTATCACTCGCGCTATTTTGCGCGTCGCCCTGTTTTGTGCAGTTCACACTCGCGCTATTTTGCGCGTCGCACTGTTTTGTGCAGTTTATCGCTCGCGCTATTTTGCGCGTCGCACTGTTTTGTGCAGTTCACACTCGCGCTATTTTGCGCGTCGCACTGTTTTGTGCAGTTTATCCCTTGCGGTATTTTGCGCGTCGCAGTGTTTTGTGCAGTTTATCACTCGCGCTATTTTGCGCGTCGCACTATTTTGTGCAGTTCACACTCGCGCTATTTTGCACGTCGCACTATTTTGTGCAGTTTATCACTCGCGCTATTTTGCGCGTCGCACTGTTTTGTGCAGTTTATCACTCGCGCTATTTTGCGCGTCGCACTGTTTTGTGCCCTTCACACTCGCGCTATTTGGCGCGTCACACTGTTTTGTGCTGTTTAGCACTCGCGTTGTTTTGCGGGTCGCACTATTTTGTGCAGTTCACACTCGCACACTTTTGCGCGTCGCACTGTTTTGTGCAGTTCATCCCTCGCGCTGTTTTGCGCGTCGCACTATTCTGTGTAGTTCACACTCGCGCTATTTTGCGCGTCGCATGGTTTTGTGCAGTTTATCACTCGCGCTATTTTGCGCGTTGAACTGTTTTGTGCAGTTCACACTCGGGCTATTTTGCGCGTCGCACTATTTGGGCAGTTTATCACCCGCGGTATTTTCCGCGTCGCACTGTTTTGTGCAGTTTCTCACTCGCGCAATTTTGCGCGTCGCACTATTTTGTGCAGTTCACAGTCGCGCTATTTTGCGCGTCGCACTATTTTGTGCAGTTTATCACTCGCGCTATTTTGCGCGTCACACTGTTTGGTGCAGTTCACACTCGCGCTATTTTGTGCGTCGCACTGTTTTCTGCAGTTTATCAATCGCGCTATTTTGCGCGTCGCCCTGTTTTGTGCAGTTCACACTCGCGCTATTTTGCGCGTCGCACAATTTTGTGCAGTTCCTCACTCGCGCTATTTTCCACCTCGCACTGTTTTGTGCAGTTTATCACTCGCGCTATTTTGCGCGTCGCCCTGTTTTGTGCAGTTCACACTCGCGCTATTTTGCGCGTCGCACTGTTTTGTGCAGTTTATCGCTCGCGCTATTTTGCGCGTTGCACTGTTTTGCGCAGTTCACACTCGCGCTATTTTGCGCGTCGCACTGTTTTGTGCAGTTTACTCCTCGCGGTATTTTGCGCGTCGCAGTGTTTTGTGCAGTTTATCACTCGCGCTATTTTGCGCGTCGCACTATTTTGTGCAGTTCACACTCGCGCTATTTTGCGCGTCGCACTATTTTGTGCAGTTTATCACTCGCGCTATTTTGCGCGTCGCACTGTTTTGTGCAGTTCACACTCGCGCGATTTTGCGCCTCGCACTGTTTTGTGCAGTTTATCACTCGCGCTATTTTGTGCGTCGCACTGTTTTGTGCACTTCACACTCGCGCTATTTTGCGCGTCGCACTGTTTTGTGCAGTTTATCACTCGCGCTATTTTGCGCGTCGCACTGCTTTGTGCACTTCACACTCGCACTCTTTTGCGCGTCGCACTGTTTTGTGCAGTTTATCCCTCGCGCTGTTTTGCGCGTCGCACTGTTCTGTGTAGTTCACACTCGCGCTATTTTGCGCGTCGCACGGTTTTGTGCAGTTTATCACTCGCGCTATTTTGCGCGTCGAACTGTTTTGTGCAGTTCACACTCGGGCTATTTTGCGGGTCGCACTTTTTGTGCAGTTTATCACCCGCGGTATTTTCCGCGTCGCACTGTTTTGTGCAGTTTCTCACTCGCGCAATTTTGCGCGTTGCACTATTTTGTGCAGTTCACAGTCGCGCTATTTTGCGCGTCGCACTATTTTGTGCAGTTTATCACTCGCGCTATTTTGCGCGTCACACTGTTTGGTGCAGTTCACACTCGCGCTATTTTGTGCGTCGCACTGTTTTCTGCAGTTTATCAGTCGCGCTATTTTGCGCGTCGCCCTGTTTGCGCGTCGCCCTGTTTTGTGCAGTTCACACTCGCGCTATTTTGCGCGTCGCACTATTTTGTGCAATTCCTCACTCGCGCTATTTTCCACGTCGCACTGTTTTGTGCAGTTTATCACTCGCGCTATTTTGCGCGTCGCACTGTTTTTGGGCAGTTTATCACTCGCGCTATTTTGCGCGTCGCACTGTTTGGTGCAGTTCACACTCGCGTTATTTTGTGCGACGCACTTTTTTCTGCAGTTTGTCACTCGCGCAATTTTGCGCGTCGCACTGTTTTGTGCAGTTTATCACTCGCGCTATTTTGCGCGTCGCCCTGTTTTGTGCAGTTCACACCCGCGCTATTTTGCGCGTCGCACTGTTTTGTGCAGTTTATCGCTCGCGCTATTTTGCGCGTCGCACTGTTTTGTGCAGTTTATCCATCGCGGTATTTTGCGCGTCGCAGTGTTTTGTGCAGTTTATCACTCGCGCTATTTTGCGCGTCGCACTATTTTGTGCAGTTCACACTCGCGCTATTTTGCCCGTCGCACTATTTTGTGCAGTTTATCACTCGCGCTATTTTGCGCGTCGCACTGTTTTGTGCTGTTTAGCACTCGCGTTGTTTTGCGGGTCGCACTATTTTGTGCAGTTCACACTCGCGCGATTTTGCGCCTCGCACTGTTTTGTGCAGTTTATCACTCGCGCTATTTTGCGCGTCGCACTGTTTTGTGCACTTCACATTCGCGCTATTTGGCGCGTCGCACTGGTTTGTGCTGTTTAGCACTCGCGTTGTTTTGCGGGTCGCACTATTTCGTGCAGTTCACACTCGCACTCTTTTGCGCGTTGCACTGTTTTGTGCAGTTTATCCCTCGCGCTGTTTTGCGCGTCGCACTATTCTGTGTAGTTCACACTCGCGCTATTTTGCGCGTCGCACTGTTTTGTGCAGTTTATCACTCGCGCTATTTTGCGCGTCGAACTGTTTTGTGCAGTTCACAATCGGGCTATTTTGCGGGTCGCACTTTTTGTGCAGTTTATCACCCGCGGTAATTTCCGCGTCGCACTGTTTTGTGCAGTTTGTCACTCGCGCAATTTTGCGCGTCGCACTATTTTGTGCAGTTCATAGTTGCGCTATTTTGCGCGTCGCACTATTTTGTGCAGTTTATCACTCGCGCTGTTTTGCGCGTCACACTGTTTGGTGCAGTTCACACTCGCGCTATTTTGTGCGTCGCACTGTTTTCTGCAGTTTATCAATCGCGCTATTTTGCGCGTCGCCCTGTTTGCGCGTCGCCCTGTTTTGTGCAGTTCACACTCGCGCTATTTTGCGCGTCGCACTATTTTGTGCAGTTCCTCACTCGCGCTATTTTCCACGTCGCACTGTTTTGTGCAGTTTATCACTCGCGCTATTTTGCGCGTCGCACTGTTTTTGTGCAGTTTATCACTCGCGCTATTTTGCGCGTCGCACTGTTTGGTGCAGTTCACACTCGCGTTATTTTGTGCGACGCACTTTTTTCTGCAGTTTGTCACTCGCGCAATTTTGCGCGTCGCACTGTTTTGTGCAGTTTATCACTCGCGCTATTTTGCGCGTCGCCCTGTTTTGTGCAGTTCACACCCGCCCTATTTTGCGCGTCGCACTGTTTTGTGCAGTTTATCGCTCGCACTATTTTGCGCGTCGCACTGTTTTGTGCAGTTTATCCCTCGCGGTATTTTGCGCGTCGCAGTGTTTTGTGCAGTTTATCACTCGCGCTATTTTGCGCGTCGCACTAATTTGTGCAGTTCACACTCGCGCTATTTTGCACGTCGCACTATTTTGTGCAGTTTATCACTCGCGCTATTTTGCGCGTCGCACTGTTTTGTGCAGTTTATCACTCGCGCTATTTTGCGCGTCGCACTGTTTTGTGCACTTCACACTCGCGCTATTTGGCGCGTCGCACTGTTTTGTGCTGTTTAGCACTCGCGTTGTTTTGCGGGTCGCACTATTTTGTGCAGTTCGCACTCGCACTCTTTTGCGCGTCGCACTGTTTTGTGCAGTTTATCACTCGCGCTATTTTGCGCGTCGCACTGTTTTGTGCACTTCACACTCGCGCTATTTGGCGCGTCGCACTGTTTTGTGCTGTTTAGCACTCGCGTTGTTTTGCGGGTCGCACTATTTTGTGCAGTTCACACTCGCACTCTTTTGCGCGTCGCACTGTTTTGTGCAGTTTATCCCTCGCGCTGTTCTGCGCGTCGCACTGTTCTGTGTAGTTCACACTCGCGCTATTTTGCGCGTCGCACGGTTTTGTGCAGTTTATCACTCGCGCTATTTTGCGCGTCGAACTGTTTTGTGCAGTTCACACTCGGGCTATTTTGCGGGTCGCACTTTTTGTGCAGTTTATCACCCGCGGTATTTTCCGCGTCGCACTGTTTTGTGCAGTTTCTCACTCGCGCAATTTTGCGCGTCGCACTATTTTGTGTAGTTCACAGTCGTGCTATTTTGCGCGTCGCACTATTTTGTGCAGTTTATCCCTCGCGCTATTTTGCGCGTCACACTGTTTGGTGCAGTTCACACTCGCGCTATTTTGTGCGTCGCACTGTTTTCTGCAGTTTATCAATCGCGCTATTTTGCGCGTCGCCCTGTTTGCGCGTCGCCCTGTTTTGTGCAGTTCACACTCGCGCTATTTTGCGCGTCGCACTATTTTGTGTAGTTCATCACTCGCGCTATTTTCCACGTCGCACTGTTTTGTGCAGTTTATCACTCGCGCTATTTTACGCGTCGCACTGTTTTTGTGCAGTTTATCACTCGCGCTATTTTGCGCGTCGCACTGTTTGGTGCAGTTCACACTCGCGTTATTTTGTGCGACGCACTTTTTTCTGCAGTTTGTCACTCGCGCAATTTTGCGCGTCACACTGTTTTGTGCAGTTTATCACTCGCGCTATTTTGCGCGTCGCCCTGTTTTGTGCAGTTCACACTCGCGCTATTTTGCGCGTCGCACTGTTTTGTGCAGTTTATCGCTCGCGCTATTTTGCGCGCCGCACTGTTTTGTGCAGTTCACACTCGCGCTATTTTGCGCGTCGCACTGTTTTGTGCAGTTTATCCCTCGCGGTATTTTGCGCGTCGCAGTGTTTTGTGCAGTTTATCACTCGCGCTATTTTGCGCGTCGCACTATTTTGGGCAGTTCACACTCGCGCTATTTTGCACGTCGCACTATTTTGTGCAGTTTATCACTCGCGCTATTTTGCGCGTCGCACTGTTTTGTGCAGTTTATCACTCGCGCTATTTTGCGCGTCGCACTGTTTGGTGCAGTTCACACTCGCGTTATTTTGTGCGACGCACATTTTTCTGCAGTTTGTCACTCGCGCAATTTTGCGCGTCGCACTGTTTTGTGCAGTTTATCACTCGCGCTATTTTGCGCGTCGCCCTGTTTTGTGCAGTTCACACTCGCGCTATTTTGCGCGTCGCACTGTTTTGTGCAGTTTATCGCTCGCGCTATTTTGCGCGTCGCACCGTTTTGTGCAGTTCACACTCGCGCTATTTTGCGCGTCGCACTGTTTTGTGCAGTTTATCCCTCGCGGTATTTTGCGCGTCGCAGTGTTTTGTGCAGTTTATCACTCGCGCTATTTTGCGCGTCGCACTATTTTGTGCAGTTCACACTCGTGCTATTTTGCGCGTCGCACTATTTTGTGCAGTTTATCACTCGCGCTATTTTGCGCGTCGCACTGTTTTGTGCAGTTCACACTTGCGCGATTTTGCGCCTCGCACTGTTTTGTGCAGTTTATCACTCGCACTATTTTGTGCGTCGCACTGTTTTGTGCACTTCACACTCGCGCTATTTTGCGCGTCGCACTGTTTTGTTCAGTTTTTCACTCGCGCTATTTTGCGCGTCGCACTGCTTTGTGCACTTCACACTCGCGCTATTTGGCGCGTCGCACTGTTTTGTGCTGTTTAGCACTCACGTTGTTTTGCGGGTGGCACTATTTTGTGCAGTTCACACTCGCACTCTTTTGCGCGTCGCACTGTTTTGTGCAGTTTATCCCTCGCGCTGTTTTGCGCGTCGCACTGTTCTGTGTAGTTCACACTCGCGCTATTTTGCGCGTCGCACGGTTTTGTGCAGTTTATCACTCGCGCTATTTTGCGCGTCGAACTGTTTTGTGCAGTTCACACTCGGGCTATTTTGCGGGTCGCACTTTTTGTGCAGTTTATCACCCGCGGTATTTTCCGCGTCGCACTGTTTTGTGCAGTTTCTCACTCGCCCAATTTTGCGCGTCGCACTATTTTGTGCAGTTCACAGTCGCACTATTTTGTGCAGTTTATCACTCGCGCTATTTTGCGCGTGACACTGTTTGGTGCAGTTCACACTCGCGCTATTTTGTGCGTCGCACTGTTTTCTGCAGTTTATCAATCGCGCTATTTTGCGCGTCGCCCTGTTTGCGCGTCGCCCTGTTTTGTGCAGTTCACACTCGCGCTATTTTGCGCGTCGCACTATTTTGTGCAGTTCCTCACTGGCGCTATTATCCACGTCGCACTGTTTTGTGCAGTTTATCACTCGCGCTATTTTGCGCGTCGCACTGTTTTTGTGCAGTTTATCACTCGCGCTATTTTGCGCGTCGCACTGTTTGGTGCTGTTCACACTCGCGTTATTTTGGGCGACGCACTTTTTTCTGCAGTTTGTCACTCGCGCAATTTTGCGCGTCGCACTGTTTTGTGCAGTTTATCACTCGCGCTATTTTGCGCGTCGCCCTGTTTTGTGCAGTTCACACCCGCGCTATTTTGCACGTCGCACTGTTTTGTGCAGTTTATCGCTCGCGCTATTTTCCTCGTCGCACTGTTTTGTGCAGTTTATCCCTCGCGGTATTTTGCGCGTCGCAGTGTTTTGTGCAGTTTATCACTCGCGCTATTTTGCACGTCGCACTATTTTGTGCAGTTTATCACTCGCGCTATTTTGCGCGTCGCACTGTTTTGTGCAGTTTATCACTCGCGCTATTTTGCGCGTCGCACTGTTTTGTGCACTTCACACTCGCGCTATTTGGCGCGTCGCACTGTTTTGTGCTATTTAGCACTCGCGTTGTTTTGCGGGTCGCACTATTTTGTGCAGTTCACACTCGCACTCTTTTGCGCGTCGCACTGTTTTGTGCAGTTTATCCCTCGCGCTGTTTTGCGCGTCGCACTGTTCTGTGTAGTTCACACTCGCGCTATTTTGCGCGTCGCACGGTTTTGTGCAGTTTATCACTCGCGCTATTTTGCGCGTCGAACTGTTTTGTGCAGTTCACACTCGGGCTATTTTGCGCGTCGCACTTTTTGTGCAGTTTATCACCCGCGGTATTTTCCGCGTCGCACTGTTTTGTGCAGTTTCTCACTCGCGCAATTTTGCGCGTCGCACTATTTTGTGCAGTTCACAGTCGCGCTATTTTGCGCGTCGCACTATTTTGTGCAGTTTATCACTCGCGCTATTTTGCGCGTCACACTGTTTGGTGCAGTTCACACTCGCGCTATTTTGTGCGTCGCACTGTTTTCTGCAGTTTATCAATCGCGCTATTTTGCGCGTCGCCCTGTTTGCGCGTCGCCCTGTTTTGTGCAGTTCACACTCGCGCTAGTTTGCGCGTCGCACTATTTTGTGCAGTTCATCACTCGCGCTATTTTCCACGTCGCACTGTTTTGTGCAGTTTATCAGTCGCGGTATTTTGCGCGTCGCACTGTTTTTGTGCAGTTTATCACTCGCGCTATTTTGCGCGTCGCACTGTTTGGTGCAGTTCACACTCGCGTTATTTTGTGCGACGCACTTTTTTCTGCAGTTTGTCACTCGCGCAATTTTGTGCGTCGCACTGTTTTGTGCAGTTTATCACTCGCGCTATTTTGCGCGTCGCCCTGTTTTGTGCAGTTCACACTCGCGCTATTTTGCGCGTCGCACTGTTTTGTGCAGTTTATCGCTCGCGCTATTTTGCGCGTCGCACTGTTTTCTGCAGTTCACACTCGCGCTATTTTGCGCGTCGCACTGTTTTGTGCAGTTTATCCCTCGCGGTATTTTGCGCGTCGCAGTGTTTTGTGTAGTTTATCACTCGCGCTATTTTGCGCGTCGCACTATTTTGGGCAGTTCACACTCGCGCTATTTTGCACGTCGCACTATTTTGTGCAGTTTATCACTCGCGCTATTTTGCACGTCGCACTGTTTTGTGCAGTTTATCACTCGCGCTATTTTGCCCGTCGCACTGTTTTGTGCCCTTCACACTCGCGCTATTTGGCGCGTCGCACTGTTTTGTGCTGTTTAGCACTCGCGTTGTTTTGCGGGTCGCACTATTTTGTGCAGTTCACACTCGCACTCTTTTGCGCGTCGCACTGTTTTGTGCAGTTTATCCCTCGCACTGTTCTGTGTAGTTCACACTCGCGCTATTTTGCGCGTCCCACGGTTTTGTGCAGTTTATCACTCGCGCTATTTTGCGCGTCGAACTGTTTTGTGCAGTTCACACTCGGGCTATTTTGCGCGTCGCACTTTTTGTGCAGTTTATCACCCCGCGGTATTTTCCGCGTCGCACTGTTTTGTGCAGTTTCTCACTCGCGCAATTTTGCGCGTCGCACTATTTTGTGCAGTTCACAGTCGCGCTATTTTGCGCATCGCACGATTTTGTGCAGTTCACACTCGCGCAATTTTGCGCGTCGCACTGTTTTGTGCAGTTTATCACTCGCGCTATTTTGCGCGTCGCCCTGTTTTGTGCAGTTCACACTCGCGCTATTTTGTGCGTCGCACTGTTTTGTGCAGTTTATCGCTCGCGCTATTTTGCGCGTCGCACTGTTTTGTGCAGTTCACACTCGCGCTATTTTGCGCGTCGCACTGTTTTGTGCAGTTTCTCACTCGCGCAATTTTGCGCGTCGCACTATTTTGTGCAGTTCACAGTCGCGCTATTTTGCGCGTCGCACTATTTTGTGCAGTTTATCACTCGCGCTATTTTGCGCGTCACACTGTTTGGTGTAGTTCACACTCGCGCTATTTTGTGCGTCGCACTGTTTTCTGCAGTTTATCAATCGCGCTATTTTGCGCGTCGCCCTGTTTGCGCGTCGCCCTGTTTTGTGCAGTTCACACTCGCGCTATTTTGCGCGTCGCACTATTTTGTGCAGTTCATCACTCGCGCTATTTTCCACGTCGCACTGTTTTGTGCAGTTTATCACTCGCGCTATTTTGCGCGTCGCACTGTTTTTGTGCAGTTTATCACTCGCGCTATTTTGCGCGTCGCACTGTTTGGTGCAGTTCACACTCGCGTTATTTTGTGCGACGCACTTTTTTCTGCAGTTTGTCACTCGCGCAATTTTGCGCGTCGCACTGTTTTGTGCAGTTTATCACTCGCGCTATTTTGCGCGTCGCCCTGTTTTGTGCAGTTCACACTCGCGCTATTTTGTGCGTCGCACTGTTTTGTGCAGTTTATCGCTCGCGCTATTTTGCGCGTCGCACTGTTTTGTGCAGTTCACACTCGCGCTATTTTGCGCGTCGCACTGTTTTGTGCAGTTTCTCACTCGCGCAATTTTGCGCGTCGCACTATTTTGTGCAGTTCACAGTCGCGCTATTTTGCGCGTCGCACTATTTTGTGCAGTTTAATCACTCGCGCTATTTTGCGCGTCACACTGTTTGGTGTAGTTCACACTCGCGCTATTTTGTGCGTCGCACTGTTTTCTGCAGTTTATCAATCGCGCTATTTTGCGCGTCGCCCTGTTTGCGCGTCGCCCTGTTTTGTGCAGTTCACACTCGCGCTATTTTGCGCGTCGCACTATTTTGTGCAGTTCATCACTCGCGCTATTTTCCACGTCGCACTGTTTTGTGCAGTTTATCACTCGCGCTATTTTGCGCGTCGCACTGTTTTTGTGCAGTTTATCACTCGCGCTATTTTGCGCGTCGCACTGTTTGGTGCAGTTCACACTCGCGTTATTTTGTGCGACGCACTTTTTTCTGCAGTTTGTCACTCGCGCAATTTTGCGCGTCGCACTGTTTTGTGCAGTTTATCACTCGCGCTATTTTGCGCGTCGCCCTGTTTTGTGCAGTTCACACTCGCGCTATTTTGCGCGTCGCACTGTTTTGTGCAGTTTATCGCTCGCGCTATTTTGCGCGTCGCACTGTTTTGTGCAGTTCACACTCGCGCTATTTTGCGCGTCGCACTGTTTTGTGCAGTTTATCCCTCGCGGTATTTTGCGCGTCGCAGTGTTTTGTGCAGTTTATCACTCGCGCTATTTTGCGCGTCGCACTATTTTGGGCAGTTCACACTCGCGCTATTTTGCACGTCGCACTATTTTGTGCAGTTTATCACTCGCGCTATTTTGCGCGTCGCACTGTTTTGTGCAGTTTATCACTCGCGCTATTTTGCGCGTCGCACTGTTTTGTGCCCTTCACACTCGCGCTATTTGGCGCGTCGCACTGTTTTGTGCTATTTAGCACTCGCGTTGTTTTGCGGGTCGCACTATTTTGTGCAGTTCACACTCGCACTCTTTTGCGCGTCGCACTGTTTTGTGCAGTTTATCCCCTCGCGCTGTTTTGCGCGTCGCACTGTTCTGTGTAGTTCACTCCGCGCTATTTTGCGCGTCGCACGGTTTTGTGCAGTTTATCACTCGCGCTATTTTGCGCGTCGAACTGTTTTGTGCAGTTCACACTCGGGCTATTTTGCGCGTCGCACTTTTTGTGCAGTTTATCACCCGCGGTAATTTTCCGCCGTCGCACTGTTTTGTGCAGTTTCTCACTCGCGCAATTTTGCGCGTCGCACTATTTTGTGCAGTTCACAGTCGCGCTATTTTGCGCGTCGCACTATTTTGTGCAGTTTATCACTCGCGCTATTTTGCGCGTCACACTGTTTGGTGCAGTTCACACTCGCGCTATTTTGTGCGTCGCACTGTTTTTCTGCAGTTTATCAATCGCGCTATTTTGCGCGTCGCCCTGTTTGCGCGTCGCCCTGTTTTGTGCAGTTCACACTCGCGCTAGTTTGCGCGTCGCACTATTTTGTGCAGTTCATCACTCGCGCTATTTTCCACGTCGCACTGTTTTGTGCAGTTTATCAGTCGCGGTATTTTGCGCGTCGCACTGTTTTTGTGCAGTTATCACTCGCGCTATTTTAGCGCGTCGCACTGTTTGGTGCAGTTCACACTCGCGTTATTTTGTGCGACGCACTTTTTTCTGCAGTTTGTCACTCGCGCAATTTTGTGCGTCGCACTGTTTTGTGCAGTTTATCACTCGCGCTATTTTGCGCGATCGCCCCTGTTTTGTGCAGTTCACACTCGCGCTATTTTGCGCGTCGCACTGTTTTGTGCAGTTTATCGCTCGCGCTATTTTGCGCGTCGCACTGTTTTCTGCAGTTCACACTCGCGCTATTTTGCGCGTCGCACTGTTTTTGTGCAGTTTATCCCTCGCGGTATTTTGCGCGTCGCAGTGTTTTGTGTAGTTTATCACTCGCGCTATTTTGCGCGTCGCACTATTTTGGGCAGTTCACACTCGCGCTATTTTGCACGTCGCACTATTTTGTGCAGTTTATCACTCGCGCTATTTTGCACGTCGCACTGTTTTGTGCAGTTTTATCACTCGCGCTATTTTGCCCCGTCGCACTGTTTTGTGCCCTTCACACTCGCGCTATTTGGCGCGTCGCACTGTTTTGTGCTGTTTAGCACTCGCGTTGTTTTGCGGGTCGCACTATTTTGTGCAGTTCACACTCGCACTCTTTTGCGCGTCGCACTGTTTTGTGCAGTTTATCCCTCGCGCTGTTTTGCGCGTCGCACTGTTCTGTGTAGTTCACACTCGCGCTATTTTGCGCGTCCCACGGTTTTGTGCAGTTTATCACTCGCGCTATTTTGCGCGTCGAACTGTTTTGTGCAGTTCACACTCGGGCTATTTTGCGCGTCGCACTTTTTGTGCAGTTTATCACCCGCGGTATTTTCCGCGTCGCACTGTTTTGTGCAGTTTCTCACTCGCGCAATTTTGCGCGTCGCACTATTTTGTGCAGTTCACAGTCGCGCTATTTTGCGCATCGCACGATTTTGTGCAGTTCACACTCGCGCAATTTTGCGCGTCGCACTGTTTTGTGCAGTTTATCACTCGCGCTATTTTGCGCGTCGCCCTGTTTTGTGCAGTTCACACTCGCGCTATTTTGTGCGTCGCACTGTTTTGTGCAGTTTATCGCTCGCGCTATTTTGCGCGTCGCACTTTTTTGTGCAGTTCACACTCGCGCTATTTTGCGCGTCGCACTGTTTTGTGCAGTTTCTCACTCGCGCAATTTTGCGCGTCGCACTATTTTGTGCAGTTCACAGTCGCGCTATTTTGCGCGTCGCACTATTTTTGTGCAGTTTATCACTCGCGCTATTTTGCGCGTCACACACTGTTTGGTGTAGTTCACACTCGCGCTATTTTGTGCGTCGCACTGTTTTCTGCAGTTTATCAATCGCGCTATTTTGCGCGTCGCCCTGTTTGCGCGTCGCCCTGTTTTGTGCAGTTCACACTCGCGCTATTTTGCGCGTCGCACTATTTTGTGCAGTTCATCACTCGCGCTATTTTCCACGTCGCACTGTTTTGTGCAGTTTATCACTCGCGCTATTTTGCGCGTCGCACTGTTTTTGTGCAGTTTATCACTCGCGCTATTTTGCGCGTCGCACTGTTTGGTGCAGTTCACACTCGCGTTAATTTTGTGCGACGCACTTTTTTTCTGCAGTTTGTCAACTCGCGCAATTTTGCGCGTCGCACTGTTTTGTGCAGTTTATCACTCGCGTCTATTTTGCGCGTCGCCCTGTTTTGTGCAGTTCACACTCGCGCTATTTTGTGCGTCGCACATGTTTTGTGCAGTTTATCGCTCGCGCTATTTTGCGCGTCGCACTGTTTTGTGCAGTTCACACTCGCGCTATTTTGCGCGTCGCACTGTTTTGTGCAGTTTCTCTCACTCGCGCAATTTTGCGCGTCGCACTATTTTGTGCAGTTCACAGTCGCGCTATTTTGCGCGTCGCACTATTTTGTGCAGTTTATCACTCGCGCTATTTTGCGCGTCACACTGTTTGGTGTAGTTCACACTCGCGCTATTTTGTGCGTCGCACTGTTTTCTGCAGTTTATCAATCGCGCTATTTTGCGCGTCGCCCCTGTTTGCGCGTCGCCCTGTTTTGTGCAGTTCACACTCGCGCTATTTTGCGCGTCGCACTATTTTGTGCAGTTTCATCACTCGCGCTATTTTCCCACGTCGCACTGTTTTGTGCAGTTTATCACTCGCGCTATTTTGCGCGTCGCACTGTTTTTGTGCAGTTTATCACTCGCGCTATTTTGCGCGTCGCACTGTTTGGTGCAGTTCACACTCGCGTTATTTTGTGCGACGCACTTTTTTCTGCAGTTTGTCACTCGCGCAATTTTGCGCGTCGCACTGTTTTGTGCAGTTTATCACTCGCGCTATTTTGCGCGTCGCGCCCTGTTTTGTGCAGTTCACCACTCGCGCTATTTTGCGCGTCGCACTGTTTTGTGCAGTTTATCGCTCGCGCTATTTTGCGCGTCGCACTGTTTTGTGCAGTTCACACTCGCGCCTATTTTGCGCGTCGCACTGTTTGTGCAGTTTATCCCTCGCGGTATTTTGCGCGTCGCAGTGTTTTGTGCAGTTTATCACTCGCGCTATTTTGCGCGTCGCACTATTTTGGGCAGTTCACACTCGCGCTATTTTGCACGTACGCACTATTTTGTGCAGTTTACTCACTCGCGCTATTTTGCGCGTCGCACTGTTTTGTGCAGTTTATCACTCGCGCTATTTTGCGCGTCGCACTGTTTTGTGCCCTTCACACTCGCGCTATTTGGCGCGTCGCACTGTTTTGTGCTATTTAGCACTCGCGTTGTTTTGCGGGTCGGCACTATTTTGTGCAGTTCACACTCGCACTCTTTTGCGCGTCGCACTGTTTTGTGCAGTTTATCCCTCGCGCTGTTTTGCGCGTCGCACTGTTCTGTGTAGTTCACACTCGCGCTATTTTGCGCGTCGCACGGTTTTGTGCAGTTTATCACTCGCGCTATTTTGCGCGTCGAACTGTTTTGTGCAGTTCACACTCGGGCTATTTTGCGCGTCGCACTTTTTGTGCCAGTTTATCACCCGCGCTATTTTCCGCGTCGCACTGTTTTGTGCAGTTTTCTCACTCGCGCAATTTTTGCCGCGTCGCACTATTTTGTGCAGTTCACAGTCGCGCTATTTTGCGCGTCGCAACCTATTTTGTGCAGTTTATCACTCGCGCTATTTTGCGCGTCACACTGTTTGGTGCAGTTCACACTCGCGCTATTTTGTGCGTCGCACTGTTTTCTGCAGTTTATCAATCGCGCTATTTTGCGCGTCGCCCCTGTTTGCGCGTCGCCCTGTTGTTGTGCAGTTCACACTCGCGCTAGTTTGCGCGTCGCACTATTTTGTGCAGTTCATCACTCGCGCTATTTTCCACGTCGCACTGTTTTGTGCAGTTTATCAGTCGCGGTATTTTGCGCGTCGCACTGTTTTTGTGCAGGTTTATCACTCGCGCTATTTTGCGCGTCGCACTGTTTGGTGCAGTTCACACTCGCGTTATTTTGTGCGACGCACTTTTTTCTGCAGTTTGTCACTCGCGCAATTTTTGTGCGTCCGCACTGTTTTGTGCAGTTTATCACTCGCGCTATTTTGCGCGTCGCCCTGTTTTGTGCAGTTCACACTCGCGCTATTTTGCGCGTCGCACTGTTTTGTGCAGTTTATCGCTCGCGCTATTTTGCGCGTCGCACTGTTCTTCTGCAGTTCACACTCGCGCTATTTTGCGCGTCGCACTGTTTTGTGCAGTTTATCCCTCGCGGTATTTTGCGCGTCGCAGTGTTTTGTGTAGTTTTATCACTCGCGCTATTTTGCGCGTCGCACTATTTTGGGCAGTTCACACTCGCGCTATTTTGCACGTCGCACTATTTTTGTGCAGTTTATCACTCGCGCTATTTTGCACGTCGCACTGTTTTGTGCAGTTTATCACTCGCGCTATTTTTGCCCGTCGCACTGTTTTGTGCCCTTCACACTCGCGCTATTTGGCGCGTCGCACTGTTTTGTGCTGTTTAGCACTCGCGTTGTTTTGCGGGTCGCACTATTTTGTGCAGTTCACACTCGCACTCTTTTGCGCGTCGCACTGTTTTGTGCAGTTTATCCCTCGCGCTGTTTTGCGCGTCGCACTGTTCTGTGTAGTTCACACTCGCGCTATTTTGCGCGTCCCACGGTTTTGTGCAGTTTATCACTCGCGCTATTTTGCGAGCGTCGAACTGTTTTGTGCAGTTCACACTCGGGCTATTTTGCGCGTCGCACTTTTTGTGCAGTTTATCACCCGCGGTATTTTCCGCGTCGCACTGTTTTGTGCAGTTTCTCACTCGCGCAATTTTGCGCGTCGCACTATTTTGTGCAGTTCACAGTCGCGCTATTTTGCGCATCGCACGATTTTGTGCAGTTCACACTCCGCGCAATTTTGCGCGTCGCACTGTTTTGTGCAGTTTATCACTCGCGCTATTTTGCGCGTCGCCCTGTTTTGTGCAGTTCACACTCGCGCTATTTTGTGCGTCGCACTGTTTTGTGCAGTTTATCGCTCGCGCTATTTTGCGCGTCGCACTGTTTGTGCAGTTCACACTCGCGCTATTTTGCGCGTCGCACTGTTTTGTGCAGTTTCTCACTCGCGCAATTTTGCGCGTCGCACTATTTTGTGCAGTTCACAGTCGCGCTATTTTGCGCGTCGCACTATTTTGTGCAGTTTATCACTCGCGCTATTTTGCGCGTCACACTGTTTGGTGTAGTTCACACTCGCGCTATTTTGTGCGTCGCACTGTTTTCTGCAGTTTATCAATCGCGCTATTTTGCGCGTCGCCCTGTTTGCGCGTCGCCCTGTTTTGTGCAGTTCACCACTCGCGCTATTTTGCGCGTCGCACTATTTTGTGCAGTTCATCACTCGCGCTATTTTCCACGTCGCACTGTTTTGTGCAGTTTATCACTCGCGCTATTTTGCGCGTCGCACTGTTTTTGTGCAGTTTATCACTCGCGCTATTTGCGCGTCGCACTGTTTGGTGCAGTTCACACCTCGCGTTATTTGGTGCGACGCACTTTTTTCTGCAGTTTGTCACTCGCGCAATTTTGCGCGTCGCACTGTTTTGTGCAGTTTATCACTCGCGCCTATTTTGCGCGTCGCCCTGTTTTGTGCAGTTCACACTCGCGCTATTTTGTGCGTCGCACTGTTTTGTGCAGTTTATCGCTCGCGCTATTTTGCGCGTCGCACTGTTTTGTGCAGTTCACACTCGCGCTATTTTGTGCGTCGCCACTGTTTTGTGCAGTTTCTCACTCAGCGCAATTTTGCGCGTCGCACTATTTTGTGCAGTTCACAGTCGCGCTATTTTGCGCGTCGCACTATTTTGTGCAGTTTATCACTCGCGCTATTTTGCGCGTCACACTGTTTGGTGTAGTTCACACTCGCGCTATTTTGTGCGTCGCACTGTTTTCTGCAGTTTATCAATCGCGCTATTTTGCGCGTCGCCCTGTTTGCGCGTCGCCCTGTTTTGTGCAGTTCACACTCGCGCTATTTTGCGCGTCGCACTATTTTGTGCAGTTCATCACACTCGCGCTATTTTCCACGTCGCACTGTTTTTGTGCAGTTTATCACTCGCGCTATTTTGCGCGTCGCACTGTTTTTGTGCAGTTTATCACTCGCGCTATTTTGCCGCGTCGCACTGTTTGGTGCAGTTCACACTCGCGTTATTTTGTGCGACGCACTTTTTTCCTGCAGTTTGTCACTCGCGCAATTTTGCGCGTCGCACTGTTTTGTGCAGTTTATCACTCGCGCTATTTTTGCGCGTCGCCCTGTTTTGTGCAGTTCACACTCGCGCTATTTTGCGCGTCGCACTGTTTTGTGCAGTTTATCGCTCGCGCTATTTGCGCGTCGCACTGTTTTGTGCAGTTCACACTCGCGCTATTTTGCGCGTCGCACTGTTTTGTGCAATTTCTCACTCGCGCAATTTTGCGCGTCGCACTATTTTGTGCAGTTCACAGTCGCGCTATTTTGCGCGTCGCACTATTTTGTGCAGTTTATCACTCGCGCTATTTTGCGCGTCACACTGTTTGGTGTAGTTCACACTCGCGCTATTTTGTGCGTCGCACTGTTTTCTGCAGTTTATCAATCGCGCTATTTTGCGCGTCGCCCTGTTTGCGCGTCGCCCTGTTTTGTGCAGTTCACACTCACGCTATTTTTGCGCGTCGCACTATTTTGTGCAGTTCATCACTCGCGCTATTTTCCCCACGTCGCACTGTTTTGTGCAGTTTATCACCTCTGCGCTATTTTGCGCGTCGCACTGTTTTTGTGCAGTTTATCACTCGCGCTATTTTGCGCGTCGCACTGTTTGGTGCAGTTCACACTCGCGTTATTTTGTGCGACGCACTTTTTTCTGCAGTTTGTCACTCGCGCAATTTTGCGCGTCGCACTGTTTTGTGCAGTTTATCACTCGCGCTATTTTGCGCGTCGCCCTGTTTTGTGCAGTTCACACTAGCGCCTATTTTGCGCGTCGCACTGTTTTGTGCAGTTTATCGCTCGCCGCTATTTTGCGCGTCGCACTGTTTTTGTGCAGTTCACACTCGCGCTATTTTGCGCGTCGCACTGTTTTGTGCAGTTTATCCCTCGCGGTATTTTGCGCGTCGCAGTGTTTTGTGCAGTTTATCACTCGCGCTATTTTGCGCGTCGCACTAATTTTGGGCAGTTCACACTCGCGCTATTTTGCACGTCGCACTATTTTTGTGCAGTTTATCACTCGCGCTATTTTGCGCGTCGCACTGTTTTGTGCAGTTTATCCACTCGCGCTATTTGCGCGTCGCACTGTTTTGTGCCCTTCACACTTCGCGCTATTGGCGCGTCGCACGTTTTAGTGCTGTTTTAGCACTCGCGTTGTTTTGCGGGTCGCACCTATTTTGTGCAGTTCACACTCGCACTTTTTTGCGCGTCGCACTGTTTTGTGCAGTTTATCCCTCGGCGCTGTTTTGCGCGTCGCACTGTTCTGTGTAGTTCACACTCGCGCTATTTTGCGCGTCCCACGGTTTTGTGCAGTTTATCACTCGCGCTATTTTGCGCGTCGAACTGTTTTGTGCAGTTCACACTCGGGCTATTTTGCGCGTCGCACTTTTTGTGCAGTTTATCACCCCGCGGTATTTTCCGCGTCGCACTGTTTTGTGCAGTTTCTCACTCGCGCAATTTTGCGCGTCGCACTATTTTGTGCAGTTCACAGTCGCGCTATTTTGCGCATCGCACGATTTTGTGCAGTTCACACTCGCGCAATTTTGCGCGTCGCACTGTTTTGTGCAGTTTATCACTCGCGCTATTTTGCGCGTCGCCCTGTTTTGTGCAGTTCACACTCGCGCTATTTTGTGCGTCGCACTGTTTTGTGCAGTTATCGCTCGCGCTATTTTGCGCGTCGCACTGTTTTGTGTAGTTCACACTCGCGCTATTTTGCGCGTCGCACCTGTTTTGTGCAGTTTCTCAACTCGCGCAATTTTGCGCGTCGCACTATTTTGTGCAGTTCACAGTCGCGCTATTTTGCGCGTCGCACTATTTTGTGCAGTTTATCACTCCGCGCTATTTTGCGCGTCACACTGTTTGGTGTAGTTCACACTCGCGCTATTTTGTGCGTCGCACTGTTTCTACTGCAGTTTATCAATCGTGCTATTTTGCGCGTCGCCCTGTTTGCGCGTTGCCCTGTTTGTGCAGTTCAACACTCGCGCTATTTTGCGCGTCGCACTATTTTGTGCAGTTCATCACTCGCGCTATTTTCCACGTCGCACTGTTTTGTGCAGTTTATCAACTCGCGCTATTTTGCGCGTCGCACTGTTTTTGTGCAGTTTATCACTCGCGCTATTTTGCGCGTCGCACTGTTTGGTGCAGTTCACACTCGCGTTATTTGTGCGACGCACTTTCTTTTTCTGCATTTTGCGCGTCGCCCTGTTTTGTGCAGTTCACACTCGCGCTATTTTGCGCGTCGCACTGTTTTGTGCAGTTTATCGCTCGCGCTATTTTGCGCGTCGCACTGTTTTGTGCAGTTCACACTCGCGCTATTTTGCGCGTCGCACTGTTTTGTGCAGTTTATCCCTCGCGGTATTTTGCGCGTCGCACTATTTTGTGCAGTTTATCACTCGCGCTATTTTGCGCATCGCACTATTTTGTGCAGTTCACACTCGCGCTATTTTGCGCGTCGCACTATTTTGTGCAGTTTATCACTCGCGCTATTTTGCGCGTCGCACTGTTTTGTGCAGTTCACACTCGCGCGATTTTGCGCCTCACACTGTTTTGTGCAGTTTATCACTCGCGCTATTTTGTGCGTCGCACTGTTTTGTGCACTTCACACTCGCGCTATTTTGCGCGTCGCACTGTTTTGTGCAGTTTATCACTCGCGCTATTTTGCGCGTCGCACTATTTTGTGCACTTCACACTCGCGCTATTTGGCGCGTCGCACTGTTTTGTGCTGTTTAGCACTCGCGTTGTTTTGCGGGTGGCACTATTTTGTGCAGTTCACACTCGCACTCTTTTGCGCGTCGCACTGTTTTGTGCAGTTTATCCCTCGCGCTGTTTTGCGCGTCGCACTGTTCTGTGTAGTTCACACTCGCGCTATTTTGCGCGTCGCACGGTTTTGTGCAGTTTATCACTCGCGCTATTTTGAGCGTCGAACTGTTTTGTGCAGTTCACACTCGGGCTATTTTGCGGGTCGCACTTTTTGTGCAGTTTATCACCCGCGGTATTTTCCGCGTCGCACTGTTTTGTGCAGTTTCTCACTCGCGCAATTTTGCGCGTCGCACTATTTTGTGCAGTTCACAGTCGCGCTATTTTGCGCGTCGCACTATTTTGTGCAGTTTATCACTCGCGCTATTTTGCGCGTGACACTGTTTGGTGCAGTTCACACTCGCGCTATTTTGTGCGTCGCACTGTTTTCTGCAGTTTATCAATCGCGCTATTTTGCGCGTCGCCCTGTTTGCGCGTCGCCCTGTTTTGTGCAGTTCACACTCGCGCTATTTTGCGCGTCGCACTATTTTGTGCAGTTCCTCACTCGCGCTATTTTCCACGTCGCACTGTTTTTGTGCAGTTTATCACTCGCGCTATTTTGCGCGTCGCACTGTTTGGTGCTGTTCACACTCGCGTTATTTTGGGCGACGCACTTTTTTCTGCAGTTTGTCACTCGCGCAATTTTGCGCGTCGCACTGTTTTGTGCAGTTTATCACTCGCGCTATTTTGCGCGTCGCCCTGTTTTGTGCAGTTCACACCCGCGCTATTTTGCACGTCGCACTGTTTTGTGCAGTTTATCGCTCGCGCTATTTTGCGCGTCGCACTGTTTTGTGCAGTTTATCCCTCGCGGTATTTTGCGCGTCGCAGTGTTTTGTGCAGTTTATCACTCGCGCTATTTTGCGCGTCGCACTATTTTGTGCAGTTCACACTCGCGCTATTTTGCACGTCGCACTATTTTGTGCAGTTTATCACTCGCGCTATTTTGCGCGTCGCACTGTTTTGTGCAGTTTATCACTCGCGCTATTTTGCGCGTCGCACTGTTTTGTGCACTTCACACTCGCGCTATTTGGCGCGTCGCACTGTTTTGTGCTATTTAGCACTCGCGTTGTTTTGCGGGTCGCACTATTTTGTGCAGTTCACACTCGCACTCTTTTGCGCGTCGCACTGTTTTGTGCAGTTTATCCCTCGCGCTGTTTTGCGCGTCGCACTGTTCTGTGTAGTTCACACTCGCGCTATTTTGCGCGTCGCACGGTTTTGTGCAGTTTATCACTCGCGCTATTTTGCGCGTCGAACTGTTTTGTGCAGTTCACACTCGGGCTATTTTGCGCGTCGCACTTTTTGTGCAGTTTATCACCCGCGGTATTTTCCGCGTCGCACTGTTTTGTGCAGTTTCTCACTCGCGCAATTTTGCGCGTCGCACTATTTTGTGCAGTTCACAGTCGCGCTATTTTGCGCGTCGCACTATTTTGTGCAGTTTATCACTCGCGCTATTTTGCGCGTCACACTGTTTGGTGCAGTTCACACTCGCGCTATTTTGTGCGTCGCACTGTTTTCTGCAGTTTATCAATCGCGCTATTTTGCGCGTCGCCCTGTTTGCGCGTCGCCCTGTTTTGTGCAGTTCACACTCGCGCTAGTTTGCGCGTCGCACTATTTTGTGCAGTTCATCACTCGCGCTATTTTCCACGTCGCACTGTTTTGTGCAGTTTATCAGTCGCGGTATTTTGCGCGTCACACTGTTTTTGTGCAGTTTATCACTCGCGCTATTTTGCGCGTCGCACTGTTTGGTGCAGTTCACACTCGCGTTATTTTGTGCGACGCACTTTTTTCTGCAGTTTGTCACTCGCGC
The DNA here is from genome assembly GCA_036172215.1 of Camellia granthamiana. Lineage (NCBI taxonomy): Eukaryota > Viridiplantae > Streptophyta > Magnoliopsida > Ericales > Theaceae > Camellia > Camellia granthamiana. Next base: position 75,064 of record JAXFYN010000757.1, on the reverse strand, counting down.
AATTTTGTGCGTCGCACTGTTTTGTGCAGTTTATCACTCGCGCTATTTTGCGCGTCGCCCTGTTTTGTGCAGTTCACACTCGCGCTATTTTGCGCGTCGCACTGTTTTGTGCAGTTTATCGCTCGCGCTATTTTGCGCGTCGCACTGTTTTGTGCAGTTCACACTCGCGCTATTTTGCGCGTCGCACTGTTTTGTGCAGTTTATCCCTCGCGGTATTTTGCGCGTCGCAGTGTTTTGTGCAGTTTATCACTCGCGCTATTTTGCGCGTCGCACTATTTTGGGCAGTTCACACTCGCGCTATTTTGCACGTCGCACTATTTTGTGCAGTTTATCACTCGCGCTATTTTGCGCGTCGCACTGTTTTGTGCAGTTTATCACTCGCGCTATTTTGCGCGTCGCACTGTTTTGTGCCCTTCACACTCGCGCTATTTGGCGCGTCGCACTGTTTTGTGCAGTTTATCACTCGCGCTATTTTGCGCGTCGCCCTGTTTTGTGCAGTTCACACTCGCGCTATTTTGTGCGTCGCACTGTTTTGTGCAGTTTATCGCTCGCGCTATTTTGCGCGTCGCACTGTTTTGTGCAGTTCACACTCGCGCTATTTTGCGCGTCGCACTGTTTTGTGCAGTTTCTCAATCGTGCTATTTTGCGCGTCGCCCTGTTTGCGCGTTGCCCTGTTTTGTGCAGTTCACACTCGCGCTATTTTGCGCGTCGCACTATTTTGTGCAGTTCATCACTCGCGCTATTTTCCACGTCGCACTGTTTTGTGCAGTTTATCACTCGCGCTATTTTGCGCGTCGCACTGTTTTTGTGCAGTTTATCACTCGCGCTATTTTGCGCGTCGCACTGTTTGGTGCAGTTCACACTCGCGTTATTTTGTGCGACGCACTTTTTTCTGCAGTTTGTCACTCGCGCAATTTTGCGCGTCGCACTGTTTTGTGCAGTTTATCACTCGCGCTATTTTGCGCGTCGCCCTGTTTTGTGCAGTTCACACTCGCGCTATTTTGCGCGTCGCACTGTTTTGTGCAGTTTATCGCTCGCGCTATTTTGCGCGTCGCACTGTTTTGTGCAGTTCACACTCGCGCTATTTTGCGCGTCGCACTGTTTTGTGCAGTTTATCCCTCGCGGTATTTTGCGCGTCGCACTATTTTGTGCAGTTTATCACTCGCGCTATTTTGCGCATCGCACTATTTTGTGCAGTTCACACTCGCGCTATTTTGCGCGTCGCACTATTTTGTGCAGTTTATCACTCGCGCTATTTTGCGCGTCGCACTGTTTTGTGCAGTTCACACTCGCGCGATTTTGCGCCTCACACTGTTTTGTGCAGTTTATCACTCGCGCTATTTTGTGCGTCGCACTGTTTTGTGCACTTCACACTCGCGCTATTTTGCGCGTCGCACTGTTTTGTGCAGTTTATCACTCGCGCTATTTTGCGCGTCGCACTATTTTGTGCACTTCACACTCGCGCTATTTGGCGCGTCGCACTGTTTTGTGCTGTTTAGCACTCGCGTTGTTTTGCGGGTGGCACTATTTTGTGCAGTTCACACTCGCACTCTTTTGCGCGTCGCACTGTTTTGTGCAGTTTATCCCTCGCGCTGTTTTGCGCGTCGCACTGTTCTGTGTAGTTCACACTCGCGCTATTTTGCGCGTCGCACGGTTTTGTGCAGTTTATCACTCGCGCTATTTTGCGCGTCGAACTGTTTTGTGCAGTTCACACTCGGGCTATTTTGCGGGTCGCACTTTTTGTGCAGTTTATCACCCGCGGTATTTTCTGCGTCGCACTGTTTTGTGCAGTTTCTCACTCGCGCAATTTTGCGCGTCGCACTATTTTGTGCAGTTCACAGTCGCGCTATTTTGCGCGTCGCACTATTTTGTGCAGTTTATCACTCGCGCTATTTTGCGCGTGACACTGTTTGGTGCAGTTCACACTCGCGCTATTTTGTGCGTCGCACTGTTTTCTGCAGTTTATCAATCGCGCTATTTTGCGCGTCGCCCTGTTTGCGCGTCGCCCTGTTTTGTGCAGTTCACACTCGCGCTATTTTGCGCGTCGCACTATTTTGTGCAGTTCCTCACTCGCGCTATTTTCCACGTCGCACTGTTTTTGTGCAGTTTATCACTCGCGCTATTTTGCGCGTCGCACTGTTTGGTGCTGTTCACACTCGCGTTATTTTGGGCGACGCACTTTTTTCTGCAGTTTGTCACTCGCGCAATTTTGCGCGTCGCACTGTTTTGTGCAGTTTATCACTCGCGCTATTTTGCGCGTCGCCCTGTTTTGTGCAGTTCACACCCGCGCTATTTTGCACGTCGCACTGTTTTGTGCAGTTTATCGCTCGCGCTATTTTGCGCGTCGCACTGTTTTGTGCAGTTTATCCCTCGCGGTATTTTGCGCGTCGCACTGTTTTGTGCAGTTTATCACTCGCGCTATTTTGCGCGTCGCACTATTTTGTGCAGTTCACACTCGCGCTATTTTGCACGTCGCACTATTTTGTGCAGTTTATCACTCGCGCTATTTTGCGCGTCGCACTGTTTTGTGCAGTTTATCACTCGCGCTATTTTGCGCGTCGCACTGTTTTGTGCACTTCACACTCGCGCTATTTGGCGCGTCGCACTGTTTTGTGCTATTTAGCACTCGCGTTGTTTTGCGGGTCGCACTATTTTGTGCAGTTCACACTCGCACTCTTTTGCGCGTCGCACTGTTTTGTGCAGTTTATCCCTCGCGCTGTTTTGCGCGTCGCACTGTTCTGTGTAGTTCACACTCGCGCTATTTTGCGCGTCGCACGGTTTTGTGCAGTTTATCACTCGCGCTATTTTGCGCGTCGAACTGTTTTGTGCAGTTCACACTCGGGCTATTTTGCGCGTCGCACTTTTTGTGCAGTTTATCACCCGCGGTATTTTCCGCGTCGCACTGTTTTGTGCAGTTTCTCACTCGCGCAATTTTGCGCGTCGCACTATTTTGTGCAGTTCACAGTCGCGCTATTTTGCGCGTCGCACTATTTTGTGCAGTTCATCACTCGCGCTATTTTCCACGTCGCACTGTTTTGTGCAGTTTATCACTCGCGCTATTTTGCGCGTCGCACTGTTTTTGTGCAGTTTATCACTCGCGCTATTTTGCGCGTCGCACTGTTTGGTGCAGTTCACACTCGCGCTATTTTGCGCGTCGCACTATTTTGTGCAGTTCACACTCACGCTATTTTGCGCTTCGCACTTTTTGTTTGTCACTCGCGCTATTTTGCCCGTCGCACTGTTTTGTGCGGTTCACACTCGAGCTATTTTGCGCGTCGCACTGTTTGGTGCAGTTCACACTCGCGTTATTTTGTGCGACGCACTTTTTTCTGCAGTTTGTCACTCGCGCAATTTTGCGCGTCGCACTGTTTTGTGCAGTTTATCACTCGCGCTATTTTGCGCGTCGCCCTGTTTTGTGCAGTTCACACCCGCGCTATTTTGCGCGTCGCACTGTTTTGTGCAGTTTATCGCTCGCGCTATTTTGCGCGTCGCACTGTTTTGTGCAGTTTATCCCTCGCGGTATTTTGCGCGTCGCACTATTTTGTGCAGTTCACACTCGCGCTATTTTGCCCGTCGCACTATTTTGTGCAGTTTATCACTCGCGCTATTTTGCGCGTCGCACTGTTTTGTGCACTTCACACTCGCGCTATTTGGCGCGTCGCACTGTTTTGTGCTGTTTAGCACTCGCGTTGTTTTGCGGGTCGCACTATTTTGTGCAGTTCACACTCGCACTCTTTTGCGCGTCGCACTGTTTTGTGCAGTTTATCCCTCGCGCTGTTTTGCGCGTCGCACTGTTCTGTGTAGTTCACACTCGCGCTATTTTGCGCGTCGCACGGTTTTGTGCAGTTTATCACTCGCGCTATTTTGCGCGTCGAACTGTTTTGTGCAGTTCACACTCGGGCTATTTTGCGGGTCGCACTTTTTGTGCAGTTTATCACCCGTGGTATTTTCCGCGTCGCACTGTTTTGTGCAGTTTCTCACTCGCGCTATTTTGCGCGTCGCACTATTTTGTGCAGTTTCTCACTCGCGCTATTTTGCACGTCACACTGTTTGGTGCAGTTCACACTCGCGCTATTTTGTGCGTCGCACTGTTTTCTGCAGTTTATCAATCGCGCTATTTTGCGCATCGCCCTGTTTGCGCGTCGCCCTGTTTTGTGCAGTTTATCACTCGCGCTATTTTGCGCGTCGAACTGTTTTTTGCAGTTCACACTCGGGCTATTTTGCGCGTCGCACTGTTTTGTGCAGTTTATCACTCACGCTATTTTGCACGTCGCACTGTTTGGTGCAGTTCACATTCGCGTTATTTTGCGCGTCACACTGTTTTCTGCAGTTTATCACTCGCGCTATTTTGCGCATCGCACTATTTTGTGCAGTTTATCACTCGCGCAATTTTGCGCGTCGCACTGTTTTGTGCAGTTTATCACTCGCGCTATTTTGCGTGTCGCATTGTTTTGTACAGTTTATCACTCGCGCTATTTTGCGCGTCGCACTATTTTGTGCAGTTCACACTCACGCTATTTTGCGCTTCGCACTTTTTGTTTGTCACTCGCGCTATTTTGCCCGTCGCACTGTTTTGTGCGGTTCACACTCGAGCTATTTTGCGCGTCGCACTGTTTGGTGCAGTTCACACTCGCGTTATTTTGTGCGACGCACTTTTTTCTGCAGTTTGTCACTCGCGCAATTTTGCGCGTCGCACTGTTTTGTGCAGTTTATCACTCGCGCTATTTTGCGCATCGCCCTGTTTTGTGCAGTTCACACCCGCGCTATTTTGCGCGTCGCACTGTTTTGTGCAATTTATCGCTCGCGCTATTTTGCGCGTCGCACTGTTTTGTGCAGTTTATCCCTCGCGGTATTTTGCGCGTCGCAGTGTTTTGTGCAGTTTATCACTCGCGCTATTTTGCGCGTCGCACTATTTTGTGCAGTTCACACTCGCGCTATTTTGCCCGTCGCACTATTTTGTGCAGTTTATCACTCGCGCTATTTTGCGCGTCGCACTGTTTTGTGCAGTTTATCACTCGCGCTATTTTGCGCGTCGCACTATTTTGTGCAGTTCACACTCGCGCGATTTTGCGCCTCGCACTGTTTTGTGCAGTTTATCACTCGCGCTATTTTGCGCGTCGCACTGTTTTGTGCACTTCACACTCGCGCTATTTGGCGCGTCGCACTGTTTTGTGCTGTTTAGCACTCGCGTTGTTTTGCGGGTCGCACTATTTTGTGCAGTTCACACTCGCACTCTTTTGCGCGTCGCACTGTTTTGTGCAGTTTATCCCTCGCGCTGTTTTGCGCGTCGCACTGTTCTGTGAAGTTCACACTCGCGCTATTTTGCGCGTCGCACGGTTTTGTGCAGTTTATCACTCGCGCTATTTTGCGCGTCGAACTGTTTTGTGCAGTTCACACTCGGGCTATTTTGCGGGTCGCACTTTTTGTGCAGTTTATCACCCGCGGTATTTTCCGCGTCGCACTGTTTTGTGCAGTTTCTCACTCGCGCTATTTTGCGCGTCGCACTATTTTGTGCAGTTTATCACTCGCGCTATTTTGCACGTCACACTGTTTGGTGCAGTTCACACTCGCGCTATTTTGTGCGTTGCACTGTTTTCTGCAGTTTATCAATCGCGCTATTTTGCGCATCGCCCTGTTTGCGCGTCGCCCTGTTTTGTGCAGTTTATCACTCGCGCTATTTTGCGCGTCGAACTGTTTTTTGCAGTTCACACTCGGGCTATTTTGCGCGTCGCACTGTTTTGTGCAGTTTATCACTCACGCTATTTTGCACGTCGCACTGTTTGGTGCAGTTCACATTCGCGTTATTTTGCGCGTCACACTGTTTTCTGCAGTTTATCACTCGCGCTATTTTGCGCATCGCACTATTTTGTGCAGTTTATCACTCGCGCAATTTTGCGCGTCGCACTGTTTTGTGCAGTTTATCACTCGCGCTATTTGGCGTGTCGCATTGTTTTGTACAGTTTATCACTCGCGCTATTTTGCGCGTCGCACTATTTTGTGCAGTTCACACTCACGCTATTTTGCGCTTCGCACTTTTTGTTTGTCACTCGCGCTATTTTGCCCGTCGCACTGTTTTGTGCGGTTCACACTCGAGCTATTTTGCGCGTCGCACTGTTTGGTGCAGTTCACACTCGCGTTATTTTGTGCGACGCACTTTTTTCTGCAGTTTGTCACTCGCGCAATTTTGCGCGTCGCACTGTTTTGTGCAGTTTATCACTCGCGCTATTTTGCGCATCGCCCTGTTTTGTGCAGTTCACACCCGCGCTATTTTGCGCGTCGCACTGTTTTGTGCAATTTATCGCTCGCGCTATTTTGCGCGTCGCACTGTTTTGTGCAGTTTATCCCTCGCGGTATTTTGCGCGTCGCAGTGTTTTGTGCAGTTTATCACTCGCGCTATTTTGCGCGTCGCACTATTTTGTGCAGTTCACACTCGCGCTATTTTGCCCGTCGCACTATTTTGTGCAGTTTATCACTCGCGCTATTTTGCGCGTCGCACTGTTTTGTGCAGTTTATCACTCGCGCTATTTTGCGCGTCGCACTATTTTGTGCAGTTCACACTCGCGCGATTTTGCGCCTCGCACTGTTTTGTGCAGTTTATCACTCGCGCTATTTTGCGCGTCGCACTGTTTTGTGCACTTCACACTCGGGCTATTTTGCGCGTCGCACTTTTTGTGCAGTTTATCACCCGCGGTATTTTCCGCGTCGCACTGTTTTGTGCAGTTTCTCACTCGCGCAATTTTGCGCGTCGCACTATTTTGTGCAGTTCACAGTCGCGCTATTTGGCGCGTCGCACTGTTTTGTGCTGTTTAGCACTCGCGTTGTTTTGCGGGTCGCACTATTTTGTGCAGTTCACACTCGCACTCTTTTGCGCGTCGCACTGTTTTGTGCAGTTTATCCCTCGCGCTGTTTTGCGCGTCGCACTGTTCTGTGTAGTTCACACTCGCGCTATTTTGCGCGTCGCACGGTTTTGTGCAGTTTATCACTCGCGCTATTTTGCGCGTCGAACTGTTTTGTGCAGTTCACACTCGGGCTATTTTGCGCGTCGCACTTTTTGTGCAGTTTATCACCCGCGGTATTTTCCGCGTCGCACTGTTTTGTGCAGTTTCTCACTCGCGCAATTTTGCGCGTCGCACTATTTTGTGCAGTTCACAGTCGCGCTATTTTGCGCGTCGCACTATTTTGTGCAGTTTATCACTCGCGCTATTTTGCGCGTCACACTGTTTGGTGCAGTTCACACTCGCGCTATTTTGGGCGTCGCACTGTTTTCTGCAGTTTATCAATCGCGCTATTTTGCGCGTCGCCCTGTTTGCGCGTCGCCCTGTTTTGTGCAGTTCACACTCGCGCTATTTTGCGCGTCGCACTATTTTGTGCAGTTCATCACTCGCGCTATTTTCCACGTCGCACTGTTTTGTGCAGTTTATCACTCGCGCTATTTTGCGCGTCGCACTGTTTTTGTGCAGTTTATCACTCGCGCTATTTTGCGCGTCGCACTGTTTGGTGCAGTTCACACTCGCGTTATTTTGTGCGACGCACTTTTTTCTGCAGTTTATCACTCGCGCTATTTTGCGCGTCGCTCTGTTTTGTGCAGTTCACACTCGCGCTATTTTGCGCGTCGCACTGTTTTGTGCAGTTTATCGCTCGCGCTATTTTGCGCGTCGCACTGTTTTGTGCAGTTCACACTCGCGCTATTTTGCGCGTCGCACTGTTTTGTGCAGTTTATCCCTCGCGGTATTTTGCGCGTCGCAGTGTTTTGTGCAGTTTATCACTCGCGCTATTTTGCGCGTCGCACTATTTTGTGCAGTTCACACTCGCGCTATTTTGCGCGTCGCACTATTTTGTGCAGTTTATCACTCGCGCTATTTTGCGCGTCGCACTGTTTTGTGCAGTTCACACTCGCGCGATTTTGCGCCTCGCACTGTTTTGTGCAGTTTATCACTCGCGCTATTTTGTGCGTCGCACTGTTTTGTGCACTTCACACTCGCGCTATTTTGCGCGTCGCACTGTTTTGTGCAGTTTATCACTCGCGCTATTTTGCGCGTCGCACTGCTTTGTGCACTTCACACTCGCGCTATTTGGCGCGTCGCACTGTTTTGTGCTGTTTAGCACTCGCGTTGTTTTGCGGGTGGCACTATTTTGTGCAGTTCACACTCGCACTCTTTTGCGCGTCGCACTGTTTTGTGCAGTTTACCCCTCGCGCTGTTTTGCGCGTCGCACTGTTCTGTGTAGTTCACACTCGCGCTATTTTGCGCGTCGCACGGTTTTGTGCAGTTTATCACTCGTGCTATTTTGCGCGTCGAACTGTTTTGTGCAGTTCACACTCGGGCTATTTTGCGGGTCGCACTTTTTGTGCAGTTTATCACCCGCGGTATTTTCCGCGTCGCACTGTTTTGTGCAGTTTCTCACTCGCGCAATTTGCGCGTCGCACTATTTTGTGCAGTTCACAGTCGCGCTATTTTGCGCGTCGCACTGTTTTCTGCAGTTTATCAATCGCGCTATTTTGCGCGTCGCCTTGTTTTGTGCAGTTCACACTCGCGCTATTTTGCGCGTCGCACTATTTTGTGCAGTTCCTCACTCGCGCTATTTTCCACGTCGCACTGTTTTGTGCAGTTTATCACTCGTGCTATTTTGCGCGTCGCACTGTTTTTGTGCAGTTTATCACTCGCGCTATTTTGCGCGTCGCACTGTTTGGTGCAGTTCACACTCGCGTTATTTTGTGCGACGCACTTTTTTCTGCAGTTTGTCACTCGCGCAATTTTGCGCGTCGCCCTGTTTTGTGCAGTTCACACCCGCGCTATTTTGCGCGTCGCACTGTTTTGTGCAGTTTATCGCTCGCGCTATTTTGCGCGTCGCACTATTTTGTGCAGTTTATCCCTCGCGGTATTTTGCGCGTCGCAGTGTTTTGTGCAGTTTATCACTCGCGCTATTTTGCGCGTCGCATTATTTTGTGCAGTTCACACTCGCGCTATTTTGCCCGTCGCACTATTTTGTGCAGTTTATCACTCGCGCTATTTTGCGCGTCGCACTGTTTTGTGCAGTTTATCACTCGCGCTATTTTGCGCGTCGCACTATTTTGTGCAGTTCACACTCGCGCGATTTTGCGCCTCGCACTGTTTTGTGCAGTTTATCACTCGCGCTATTTTGCGCGTCGCACTGTTTTGTGCACTTCACACTCGCGCTATTTGGCGCGTCGCACTGTTTTGTGCTGTTTAGCACTCGCGTTGTTTTGCGGGTCGCACTATTTTGTGCAGTTCACACTCGCACTCTTTTGCGCGTCGCACTGTTTTGTGCAGTTTATCCCTCGCGCTGTTTTGCGCGTCGCACTGTTCTGTGTAGTTCACACTCGCGCTATTTTGCGCGTCGCACGGTTTTGTGCAGTTTATCACTCGCGCTATTTTGCGCGTCGAACTGTTTTGTGCAGTTCACACTCGGGCTATTTTGCGCGTCGCACTTTTTGTGCAGTTTATCACCCGCGGTATTTTCCGCGTCGCACTGTTTTGTGCAGTTTCTCACTCGCGCAATTTTGCGCGTCGCACTATTTTGTGCAGTTCACAGTCGCGCTATTTTGCGCGTCGCACTATTTTGTGCAGTTTATCACTCGCGTTATTTTGCGCGTCACACTGTTTGGAGCAGTTCACACTCGCGCTATTTTGTGCGTCGCACTGTTTTCTGCAGTTTATCAATCGCGCTGTTTTGCGCGTCGCCCTGTTTGCGCGTCGCCCTGTTTTGTGCAGTTCACACTCGCGCTATTTTGCGCGTCGCACTATTTTGTGCAGTTCATCACTCGCGCTATTTTCCACGTCGCACTGTTTTGTGCAGTTTATCACTCGCGCTATTTTGCGCGTCGCACTGTTTTTGTGCAGTTTACCACTCGCGCTATTTTGCGCGTCGCACTGTTTGGTGCAGTTCACACTCGCGTTATTTTGTGCGACGCACTTTTTTCTGCAGTTTGTCACTCGCGCAATTTTGCGCGTCGCACTGTTTTGTGCAGTTTATCACTCGCGCTATTTTGCGCGTCGCCCTGTTTTGTGCAGTTCACACTCGCGCTATTTTGCGCCTTCGCACTGTTTTGTGCAGTTTATCGCTCGCGCTATTTTGCGCGTCGCACTGTTTTGTGCAGTTCACACTCGCGCTATTTTGCGCGTCGCACTGTTTTGTGCAGTTTATCCCTCGCGGTATTTTGCGCGTCCCAGTGTTTTGTGCAGTTTATCACTCGCGCTATTTTGCGCGTCGCACTTTTTTGTGCAGTTCACACTCGCGCTATTTTGCGCGTCGCACTATTTTGTGCAGTTTATCACTCGCGCTATTTTGCGCGTAGCACTGTTTTGTGCAGTTCACACTCGCGCGATTTTGCGCCTCGCACTGTTTTGTGCAGTTTATCACTCGCGCTATTTTGTGCGTCGCACTGTTTTGTGCACTTCACACTCGCGCTATTTTGCGCGTCGCACTGTTTTGTGCAGTTTATCACTGGCGCTATTTTGCGCGTCGCACTGCTTTGTGCACTTCACACTCGCGCTATTTGGCGCGTCGCACTGTTTTGTGCTGTTTAGCACTCGCGTTGTTTTGCGGGTCGCACTATTTTGTGCAGTTCACACTCGCACTCTTTTGCGCGTCGCACTGTTTTGTGCAGTTTATCCCTCGCGTTGTTTTGCGCGTCGCACTGTTCTGTGTAGTTCACACTCGCGCTATTTTGCGCGTCGCACGGTTTTGTGCAGTTTATCACTCGCGCTATTTTGCGCGTCGAACTGTTTTGTGCAGTTCACACTCGGGCTATTTTGCGGGTCGCACTTTTTGTGCAGTTTATCACCCGCGGTATTTTCCGCGTCGCACTGTTTTGTGCAGTTCACAGTCGCGCTATTTTGCGCGTCGCACTATTTTGTGCAGTTTATCCCTCGCGCTATTTTGCGCGTCACACTGTCTGGTGCAGTTCACACTCGCGCTATTTTGTGCGTCGCACTGTTTTCTGCAGTTTATCAATCGCGCTATTTTGCGCGTCGCCCTGTTTGCGCGTCGCCCTGTTTTGTGCAGTTCACACTCGCGCTATTTTGCGCGTCGCACTATTTTGTGCAGTTCATCACTCGCGCTATTTTCCACGTCGCACTGTTTTGTGCAGTTTATCACTCGCGCTATTTTGCGCGTCGCACTGTTTTTGTGCAGTTTATCACTCGCGCTATTTTGCGCGTCGCACTGTTTGGTGCAGTTCACACTCGCGTTATTTTGTGCGACGCACTTTTTTCTGCAGTTTGTCACTCGCGCAATTTTGCGCGTCGCACTGTTTTGTGCAGTTTATTACTCACGCTATTTTGCGCGTCGCCCTGTTTTGTGCAGTTCACACCCGCGCTATTTTGCCCGTCGCACTGTTTTCTGCAGTTTATCGCTCGCGCTATTTTGCGCGTCGCACTGTTTTCTGCAGTTTATCCCTCGCGGTATTTTGCGCGTCGCAGTGTTTTGTGTAGTTTATCACTCGCGCTATTTTGCGCGTCGCACTATTTTGTGCAGTTCACACTCGCGCTATTTTGCACGTCGCACTGTTTTGTGCAGTTTATCACTCGCGCAATTTTGCGCGTCGCACTATTTTGTGCAGTTCACAGTCGCGCTATTTTGCGCGTCGCACTGTTTTGTGCAGTTTATCACTCGTGCTATTTTGCGCGTCGCCCTGTTTTGTGCAGTTCACACCCGCGCTATTTTGCGTGTCGCACTGTTTTGTGCAGTTCACACTCGCGCTATTTTGCGCGTCGCACTGTTTCGTGCAGTTTATCCCTCGCGGTATTTTGCGCGTCGCAGTGTTTTGTGCAGTTTATCACTCGCGCTATTTTGCGCGTCGCACTATTTTTTGCAGTTCACACTCGGGCTATTTTGCACGTCGCACTCTTTTGTGCAGTTTATCACTCGCGCTATGTTGCGCGTCGCACTGTTTTGTGTTGTTTAGCACTCGCGTTGTTTTGCGGGTCGCACTATTTTGTGCAGTTCACACTCGCACTCTTTTGCGCGTCGCACTGTTTTGTGCAGTTTATCCCTCGCGCTGTTTTGCGCGTCGCACTGTTCTGTGTAGTTCACACTCGCGCTATTTTGCGCGTCGCACGGTTTTGTGCAGTTTATCACTCGCGCTATTTTGCGCGTCGAACTGTTTTGTGCAGTTCACACTCGGGCTATTTTGCGGGTCGCACTTTTTGTGCAGTTTATCACCCGCGGTATTTTCCGCGTCGCACTGTTTTGTGCAGTTTCTCACTCGCGCAATTTTGCGCGTCGCACTATTTTGTGCAGTTCACAGTCGCGCTATTTTGCGCGTCGCACTATTTTGTGCAGTTTATCACTCGCGCTATTTTGCGCGTCACACTGTTTGGTGCAGTTCACACCCGCGCTATTTTGTGCGTCGCACTGTTTTCTGCAGTTTATCAATAGCGCTATTTTGCGCGTCGCCCTGTTTGCGCGTCGCCCTGTTTTGTGCAGTTCACACTCGCGCTAGTTTGCGCGTCGCACTATTTTGTGCAGTTCATCACTCGCGCTATTTTCCACGTCGCACTGTTTTGTGCAGTTTATCACTCGCGCTATTTTGCGCGTACCACTGTTTTTGTGCAGTTTATTACTCGCGCCATTTTGCGCGTCGCACTGTTTGGTGCAGTTCACACTCGCGTTATTTTGTGCGACGCACTGTTTTCTGCAGTTTATCACTCGCGCAATTTTGCGCGTCGCACTGTTTTGTGCAGTTTATCACTCGCGCTATTTTGCGCGTCGCCCTGTTTTGTGCAGTTCACACTCGCGCTATTTTGCGCGTCGCACTGTTTTGTGCAGTTCACACTCGCGCGATCTTGCGCCTCGCAATGTTTTGTGCAGTTTATCACTCGCGCTATTTTGCGCGTCGCACTGTTTTGTGCAGTTTATCACGCGCGCTATTTTGCGCGTCGCACTGTTTTGTGCAGTTTATCACTCGCGCTGTTTTGCGGGTCGCACTCTTTTGTGCAGTTCACACTCGCACTCTTTTGCGCGTCGTACTGTTTTGTGCAGTTTATCCCTCGCGCTGTTTTGCGCGTCGCACTGTTTTGTGTAGTTCACACTCGCGCTATTTTGCGCGTCGCACGGTTTTGTGCAGTTTATCACTCGCGCTATTTTGCGTGTCGAACTGTTTTGTCTAGTTCCCACTCAGGCTATTTTGCGCGTCGCACTTTTTGTGCAGTTTATCACTCGCGGTATTTTCCGCGTCGCACTGTTTTGTGCAGTTTCTCACTCGCGCAATTTTGCGCGTCGCAGTGTTTTGTGCAGTTCACAATCGCACTATTTTGCGTGTCGCACTGTTTTGTGCAGTTTATCACCCAAGCTATTTTGCGCGTCCCACTGTTTTGTGCAGTTCACACTCGCATTATTTTGTGCGTCGCACTGTTTTCTGCAGTTTATCAATCGCGCTATTTTGGGCGTCGCCCTGTTTTCTGCAGTTTATCACTCGCGCTATTTTGCGCGTCGGCCTGTTTTGTGCCGTTCACACTCGCGCTATTTTTGCGCGTCGCACTATTTTGTGCAGTTCATCACTCGCGCTATTTTCCACGTCGCACTGTTTTGTGCAGTTTATCACTCGCGCTATTTTGCGCGTCGAACTATTTTTGTGCAGTTTATCACTCGCGCCATTTTGCGCGTCGCACTGTTTGGTGCAGTTCACACTCGCGTTATTTTGTGCGACGCACTGTTTTCTGCAGTTTATCACTCGCGCAATTTTGCGCGTCGCACTGTTTTGTGCAGTTTATCACTCGCGCTATTTTGCGCGTCGGCCTGTTTTGTGCCGTTCACACTCGCGCTATTTTTGCGCGTCGCACTATTTTGTGCAGTTCATCACTCGCGCTATTTTCCACGTCGCACTGTTTTGTGCAGTTTATCACTCGCGCTATTTTGCGCGTCGAACTGTTTTTGTGCAGTTTATCACTCGCGCCATTTTGCGCGTCGCACTGTTTGGTGCAGTTCACACTCGCGTTATTTTGTGCGACGCACTGTTTTCTGCAGTTTATCACTCGCGCAATTTTGCGCGTCGCACTGTTTTGTGCAGTTTATCAGTCGCGCTATTTTGCGCGTCGCCCTGTTTTGTGCAGTTCACACTCGCGCTATTTTGCGCGTCGCACTGTTTTGTGCAGTTTATCGCTCGCGCTATTTTGCGCGTCGCACTGTTTTGTGCAGTTCGCACTCGCGCTATTTTGCGCGTCGCACTGTTTTGTGCAGTTTATCCCGCGCGCTATTTTCCGCGTCGCAGTGTTTTGTGCAGTTTATCACTCGCGCTATTTTGCGCGTCGCACTATTTTGTGCAGTTCACACTCGCGCTATTTTGCACGTCGCACTATTTTGTGCAGTTTATCACTCGCGCTATTTTGCGCGTCGCACGGTTTTGTGCAGTTTATCACTCGCGCTATTTTGCGCGTCGAACTGTTTTGTGCAGTTCACACTCGGGCTATTTTGCGCGTCGCACTTTTTGTGCAGTTTATCACCCGCGGTATTTTCCGCGTCGCACTGTTTTGTGCAGTTTCTCACTCGCGCAATTTTGCGCGTCGCACTATTTTGTGCAGTTCACAGTCGCGCTATTTTGCGCGTCGCACTGTTTTGTGCAGTTTATCACTCGCGCTATTTTGCGCGTCACACTGTTTGGTGCAATTCACACTCGCGTTATTTTGTGCGTCGCACATTTTTCTGCAGTTTATGAGTCGCGCTATTTTGCGCGTCGCACTGTTTTGTGCAGTTTATCACTCGCGCAATTTTGCGGGTCGCACTGTTTTGTGCAGTTCACAATCGCGCTATTTTGCGCGTCGCACTGTTTTGTGTAGTTTATCAATCGCGCTATTTTGCGCGTCGCACTGTTTTGTGCAGTTTATCACTCGCACTATTTTGTGCAGTTCACACTCGCGCTATTTTGCGCGTCGCACTGTTTTGTGCAGTTTATCACTCGCGCTATTTTGCGCGTCACAGTGTTTTGTGCAGTTTATCACTCACGCTATTTTGCACGTCGCACTATTTTGTGCAGTTCACACTCGCGCGATCTTGCGCCTCGCAATGTTTTGTGCAGTTTATCACTCGCGCTATTTTGCGCGTCGCACTGTTTTGTGCAGTTTATCACGCGCGCTATTTTGCGCGTCGCACTGTTTTGTGCAGTTTATCACTCGCGCTGTTTTGCGGGTCGCACTCTTTTGTGCAGTTCACACTCGCACTCTTTTGCGCGTCGTACTGTTTTGTGCAGTTTATCCCTCGCGCTGTTTTGCGCGTCGCACTGTTTTGTGTAGTTCACACTCGCGCTATTTTGCGCGTCGCACGGTTTTGTGCAGTTTATCACTCGCGCTATTTTGCGTGTCGAACTGTTTTGTCTAGTTCCCACTCAGGCTATTTTGCGCGTCGCACTTTTTGTGCAGTTTATCACTCGCGGTATTTTCCGCGTCGCACTGTTTTGTGCAGTTTCTCACTCGCGCAATTTTGCGCGTCGCACTGCTTTGTGCACTTCACACTCGCGCTATTTGGCGCGTCGCACTGTTTTGTGCTGTTTAGCACTCGCGTTGTTTTGCGGGTCGCACTATTTTGTGCAGTTCACACTCGCACTCTTTTGCGCGTCGCACTGTTTTGTGCAGTTTATCCCTCGCGTTGTTTTGCGCGTCGCACTGTTCTGTGTAGTTCACACTCGCGCTATTTTGCGCGTCGCACGGTTTTGTGCAGTTTATCACTCGCGCTATTTTGCGCGTCGAACTGTTTTGTGCAGTTCACACTCGGGCTATTTTGCGGGTCGCACTTTTTGTGCAGTTTATCACCCGCGGTATTTTCCGCGTCGCACTGTTTTGTGCAGTTCACAGTCGCGCTATTTTGCGCGTCGCACTATTTTGTGCAGTTTATCCCTCGCGCTATTTTGCGCGTCACACTGTCTGGTGCAGTTCACACTCGCGCTATTTTGTGCGTCGCACTGTTTTCTGCAGTTTATCAATCGCGCTATTTTGCGCGTCGCCCTGTTTGCGCGTCGCCCTGTTTTGTGCAGTTCACACTCGCGCTATTTTGCGCGTCGCACTATTTTGTGCAGTTCATCACTCGCGCTATTTTCCACGTCGCACTGTTTTGTGCAGTTTATCACTCGCGCTATTTTGCGCGTCGCACTGTTTTTGTGCAGTTTATCACTCGCGCTATTTTGCGCGTCGCACTGTTTGGTGCAGTTCACACTCGCGTTATTTTGTGCGACGCACTTTTTTCTGCAGTTTGTCACTCGCGCAATTTTGCGCGTCGCACTGTTTTGTGCAGTTTATTACTCACGCTATTTTGCGCGTCGCCCTGTTTTGTGCAGTTCACACCCGCGCTATTTTGCCCGTCGCACTGTTTTCTGCAGTTTATCGCTCGCGCTATTTTGCGCGTCGCACTGTTTTCTGCAGTTTATCCCTCGCGGTATTTTGCGCGTCGCAGTGTTTTGTGTAGTTTATCACTCGCGCTATTTTGCGCGTCGCACTATTTTGTGCAGTTCACACTCGCGCTATTTTGCACGTCGCACTGTTTTGTGCAGTTTATCACTCGCGCAATTTTGCGCGTCGCACTATTTTGTGCAGTTCACAGTCGCGCTATTTTGCGCGTCGCACTGTTTTGTGCAGTTTATCACTCGTGCTATTTTGCGCGTCGCCCTGTTTTGTGCAGTTCACACCCGCGCTATTTTGCGCGTCGCACTGTTTTGTGCAGTTCACACTCGCGCTATTTTGCGCGTCGCACTGTTTTGTGCAGTTTATCCCTCGCGGTATTTTGCGCGTCGCAGTGTTTTGTGCAGTTTATCACTCGCGCTATTTTGCGCGTCGCACTATTTTTTGCAGTTCACACTCGGGCTATTTTGCACGTCGCACTCTTTTGTGCAGTTTATCACTCGCGCTATGTTGCGCGTCGCACTGTTTTGTGTTGTTTAGCACTCGCGTTGTTTTGCGGGTCGCACTATTTTGTGCAGTTCACACTCGCACTCTTTTGCGCGTCGCACTGTTTTGTGCAGTTTATCCCTCGCGCTGTTTTGCGCGTCGCACTGTTCTGTGTAGTTCACACTCGCGCTATTTTGCGCGTCGCACGGTTTTGTGCAGTTTATCACTCGCGCTATTTTGCGCGTCGAACTGTTTTGTGCAGTTCACACTCGGGCTATTTTGCGGGTCGCACTTTTTGTGCAGTTTATCACCCGCGGTATTTTCCGCGTCGCACTGTTTTGTGCAGTTTCTCACTCGCGCAATTTTGCGCGTCGCACTATTTTGTGCAGTTCACAGTCGCGCTATTTTGCGCGTCGCACTATTTTGTGCAGTTTATCACTCGCGCTATTTTGCGCGTCACACTGTTTGGTGCAGTTCACACCCGCGCTATTTTGTGCGTCGCACTGTTTTCTGCAGTTTATCAATAGCGCTATTTTGCGCGTCGCCCTGTTTGCGCGTCGCCCTGTTTTGTGCAGTTCACACTCGCGCTAGTTTGCGCGTCGCACTATTTTGTGCAGTTCATCACTCGCGCTATTTTCCACGTCGCACTGTTTTGTGCAGTTTATCACTCGCGCTATTTTGCGCGTACCACTGTTTTTGTGCAGTTTATTACTCGCGCCATTTTGCGCGTCGCACTGTTTGGTGCAGTTCACACTCGCGTTATTTTGTGCGACGCACTGTTTTCTGCAGTTTATCACTCGCGCAATTTTGCGCGTCGCACTGTTTTGTGCAGTTTATCACTCGCGCTATTTTGCGCGTCGCCCTGTTTTGTGCAGTTCACACTCGCGCTATTTTGCGCGTCGCACTGTTTTGTGCAGTTCACACTCGCGCGATCTTGCGCCTCGCAATGTTTTGTGCAGTTTATCACTCGCGCTATTTTGCGCGTCGCACTGTTTTGTGCAGTTTATCACGCGCGCTATTTTGCGCGTCGCACTGTTTTGTGCAGTTTATCACTCGCGCTGTTTTGCGGGTCGCACTCTTTTGTGCAGTTCACACTCGCACTCTTTTGCGCGTCGTACTGTTTTGTGCAGTTTATCCCTCGCGCTGTTTTGCGCGTCGCACTGTTTTGTGTAGTTCACACTCGCGCTATTTTGCGCGTCGCACGGTTTTGTGCAGTTTATCACTCGCGCTATTTTGCGTGTCGAACTGTTTTGTCTAGTTCCCACTCAGGCTATTTTGCGCGTCGCACTTTTTGTGCAGTTTATCACTCGCGGTATTTTCCGCGTCGCACTGTTTTGTGCAGTTTCTCACTCGCGCAATTTTGCGCGTCGCAGTGTTTTGTGCAGTTCACAATCGCACTATTTTGCGTGTCGCACTGTTTTGTGCAGTTTATCACCCAAGCTATTTTGCGCGTCCCACTGTTTTGTGCAGTTCACACTCGCATTATTTTGTGCGTCGCACTGTTTTCTGCAGTTTATCAATCGCGCTATTTTGGGCGTCGCCCTGTTTTCTGCAGTTTATCACTCGCGCTATTTTGCGCGTCGGCCTGTTTTGTGCCGTTCACACTCGCGCTATTTTTGCGCGTCGCACTATTTTGTGCAGTTCATCACTCGCGCTATTTTCCACGTCGCACTGTTTTGTGCAGTTTATCACTCGCGCTATTTTGCGCGTCGAACTGTTTTTGTGCAGTTTATCACTCGCGCCATTTTGCGCGTCGCACTGTTTGGTGCAGTTCACACTCGCGTTATTTTGTGCGACGCACTGTTTTCTGCAGTTTATCACTCGCGCAATTTTGCGCGTCGCACTGTTTTGTGCAGTTTATCAGTCGCGCTATTTTGCGCGTCGCCCTGTTTTGTGCAGTTCACACTCGCGCTATTTTGCGCGTCGCACTGTTTTGTGCAGTTTATCGCTCGCGCTATTTTGCGCGTCGCACTGTTTTGTGCAGTTCGCACTCGCGCTATTTTGCGCGTCGCACTGTTTTGTGCAGTTTATCCCGCGCGCTATTTTCCGCGTCGCAGTGTTTTGTGCAGTTTATCACTCGCGCTATTTTCCGCGTCGCACTATTTTGTGCAGTTCACACTCGCGCTATTTTGCACGTCGCACTATTTTGTGCAGTTTATCACTCGCGCTATTTTGCGCGTCGCACGGTTTTGTGCAGTTTATCACTCGCGCTATTTTGCGCGTCGAACTGTTTTGTGCAGTTCACACTCGGGCTATTTTGCGCGTCGCACTTTTTGTGCAGTTTATCACCCGCGGTATTTTCCGCGTCGCACTGTTTTGTGCAGTTTCTCACTCGCGCAATTTTGCGCGTCGCACTATTTTGTGCAGTTCACAGTCGCGCTATTTTGCGCGTCGCACTGTTTTGTGCAGTTTATCACTCGCGCTATTTTGCGCGTCACACTGTTTGGTGCAATTCACACTCGCGTTATTTTGTGCGTCGCACATTTTTCTGCAGTTTATGAGTCGCGCTATTTTGCGCGTCGCACTGTTTTGTGCAGTTTATCACTCGCGCAATTTTGCGGGTCGCACTGTTTTGTGCAGTTCACAATCGCGCTATTTTGCGCGTCGCACTGTTTTGTGTAGTTTATCAATCGCGCTATTTTGCGCGTCGCACTGTTTTGTGCAGTTTATCACTCGCACTATTTTGTGCAGTTCACACTCGCGCTATTTTGCGCGTCGCACTGTTTTGTGCAGTTTATCACTCGCGCTATTTTGCGCGTCACAGTGTTTTGTGCAGTTTATCACTCACGCTATTTTGCACGTCGCACTATTTTGTGCAGTTCACACTCGCGCGATCTTGCGCCTCGCAATGTTTTGTGCAGTTTATCACTCGCGCTATTTTGCGCGTCGCACTGTTTTGTGCACTTCACACTCGCGCTATTTTGCGCGTCGAACTGTTTTGTGCAGTTCACACTCGGGTTATTTTGCGCGTCGCACTTTTTGTGCAGTTTATCACCCGCGGTATTTTCCGCGTCGCACTGTTTTGTGCAGTTTCTCACTCGCGGTATTTTCCGCGTCGCACAGTTTTGTGCAGTTTCTTACTCGCGCAATTTTGCGCGTCGCACTATTTTGTGCAGTTCACAATCGCGCTATTTTGCGCGTCGCACTGTTTTGTGCAGTATATCACTCACGCTATTTTGTGCGTCACACTGTTTGGTGCAGTTCACACCCGCGTTATTTTGTGCGTCGAACTATTTTCTACAGTTTATCACTCGCGCTATTTTGCGCGGCGCACTGTTTTGTGCAGTTTATCACTCGCGCTATTTTGCGGGTCGTGCTGTTTTGTGCAGTTCACACTCGTGCTATTTTGCACGTCGCACTATTTTGTGCAGTTTATCACTCGCGCTATTTTGCGCGTCGCACTGTTTTGTGCAGTTTATCACTCGCGCTATTTTGTGCGTCGCACTGTTTTGTGAGCTTCACACTCGCGCTATTTTGCGCGTCGCACTATTTTGTGCAGTTTATCACTCGCGCTATTTTGCGCGTCGCACTGTTTTGTGCACTTCACACTCGCGCTATTTTGCGCGTCGCACTGTTTTGTGCAGTTTAGCACTCGCGCTGTTTTGCGGGTCGCACTGTTTTTTGCAGTTCACACTCGCGCTATTTTACGCGTCGCACTGTTTTGTGCAGTTCACACTCGCGCTATTTTGGGCGTCGCACGGTTTTGTGCAGTTTATCACTCGCGCTATGTTGCGCGTCGAACTGTTTTGTGCAGTTCACACTCGGGCTATTTTGCGCGTCGCACTCTTTGTGCAGTTTCTCACTCGCGGTATTTTCCGCGTCGCACTGTTTTGTGCAGTTTCTCACTCGCCCAATTTTGCGCGTCGCAGTGTTTTGTGCAGTTCACAATCGCACCATTTTGCGTGTCGCACAGTTTTGTGCAGTTTATCACCCACGCTATTTTGCGCGTCCCACTGTTTTGTGCAGTTCACACTCGCATTATTTTGTGCGTCGCACTGTTTTCTGCAGTTTATCAATCGCGCTATTTTGCGCGTCGCCCTGTTTTCTGCAGTTTATCACTCGCGCTATTTTGCGCGTCGGCCTGTTTTGTGCAGTTCACACTCGCGCTATTTTGCGCGTCGCACTATTTTGTGCAGTTCATCACTCGCGCTATTTTCCACGTCGCACTGTTTTGTGCAGTTTATCACTCGCGCTATTTTGCGCGTCGCACTGTTTTTGTGCAGTTTACCACTCGCGCCATTTTGCGCGTCGCACTGTTTGGTGCAGTTCACACTCGCGTTATTTTGTGCGACGCACTGTTTTCTGCAGTTTATCACTCGCGCAATTTTGCGCGTCGCACTGTTTTGTGCAGTTTATCAGTCGCGCTATTTTGCGCGTCGCCCTGTTTTGTGCAGTTCACACTCGCGCTATTTTGCGCGTCGCATTGTTTTGTGCAGTTTATCGCTCGCGCTATTTTGCGCGTCGCACTGTTTTGTGCAGTTCACACTCGCGCTATTTTGCGCGTCGCACTGTTTTGTGCAGTTTATCCCGCGCGCTATTTTCCGCGTCGCAGTGTTTCGTGCAGTTTATCACTCGCGCTATTTTGCGCGTCGCACTATTTTGTGCAGTTCACACTCGCGCTATTTTGCCCGTCGCACTATTTTGTGCAGTTTATCACTCGCGCTATTTTGCGCGTCGCACGGTTTTGTGCAGTTTATCACTCGCGCTATTTTGCGCGTCGAACTGTTTTGTGCAGTTCACACTCGGGCTATTTTGCGCGTCGCACTTTTTGTGCAGTTTATCACCCGCGGTATTTTCCGCGTCGCACAGTTTTGTGCAGTTTCTCACTCGCGCAATTTTGCGCGTCGCACTATTTTGTGCAGTTCACAGTCGCGCTATTTTGCGCGTCGCACTATTTTGTGCAGTTTATCACTCGCGCTATTTTGCGCGTCACACTGTTTGGTGCAGTTCACACTCGCGCTATTTTGTGCGTCGCACTGTTTTCTGCAGTTTATCAATCGCGCTATTTTGCGCGTCGCCCTGTTTTGTGCTGTTCACACTCGCGCTATTTTGCGCGTCGCACTATTTTGTGCAGTTCATCACTCGCGCTATTTTCCACGTCACACTGTTTTGTGCAGTTTATCACTCGCGCTATTTTGCGCGTCGCACTGTTTTTGTGCAGTTTATCACTAGCGCTATTTTGCACGTCGCACTGTTTGGTGCAGTTCACACTCGCGTTATTTTGTGCGACGCACTTTTTTCTGCAGTTTGTCACTCGCGCAATTTTGCGCGTCGCACTGTTTTGTGCAGTTTATCACTCGCGCTATTTTGCGCGTCGCCCTGTTATGTGCAGTTCACACTCGCGCTATTTTGCGCGTCGCACCGTTTTGTGCAGTTTGTCGCTCGCGCTATTTTGCGCGTCGCACTGTTTTGTGCAGTTCACACTCGCGCTATTTTGCGCGTCGCACTGTTTTGTGCAGTTTATCACGCGCGCTATTTTGCGCGTCGCACTGTTTTGTGCAGTTTATCACTCGCGCTGTTTTGCGGGTCGCACTATTTTGTGCAGTTCACACTCGCACTCTTTTCCGCGTCGTACTGTTTTGTGCAGTTTATCCCTCGCACTGTTTTGCGCGTCGCACTGTTTTGTGTAGGTCACACTCGCGCTATTTTGCGCGTCGCACGGTTTTGTGCAGTTTATCACTCGCGCTATTTGCGTGTCGAACTGTTTTGTCTAGTTCCCACTCGGGCTATTTTGCGCGTCGCACTTTTTGTGCAGTTTATCACCCGCGGTATTTTCCGCGTCGCACTGTTTTGTGCAGTTTCTCACTCGCGCAATTTTGCGCGTCGCACTATTTTGTGCAGTTCACAGTCGCGCTATTTTGCGCGTCGCACTGTTTTGTGCAGTTTATCACTCGCGCTATTTGCGCGTCACACTGTTTGGTGCAGTTCACACTCGCGTTATTTTGTGCGTCGCACATTTTTCTGTAGTTTATGAGTCGCGCTATTATGCGCGTCGCACTGTTTTGTGCAGTTTATCACTCGCGCAATTTTGCGGGTCGCACTGTTTTGTGCAGTTCACAATCGCGCTATTTTGCGCGTCGCACTGTTTTGTGTAGTTTATCACTCGCGCTATTTTGCGCGTCGCACTGTTTTGTGCAGTTTATCACTCGCACTATTTTGTGCAGTTCACACTCGCGGTATTTTGCGCGTCGCACTGTTTTGTGCAGTTTATCACTCGCGCTATTTTTGCGCGTCACAGTGTTTTGTGCAGTTTATCACACACGCTATTTTGCACGTCGCACGTCGCACTATTTTGTGCAGTTCACACTCGCGCGATTTTGCGCCTCGCAATGTTTTGTGCAGTTTATCACTCGCGCTATTTTGCGCGTCGCACTGTTTTGTGCACTTCACACTCGCGCTATTTTGCGCGTCGCACTGTTTTGTGCAGTTTATCACTCGCCCTATTTTGCGCGTCGAACTGTTTTGTGCAGTTCACACTCGGGTTATTTTGCGCGTCGCACTTTTTGTGCAGTTTATCACCCGCGGTATTTTCCGCGTCGCACTGTTTTGTGCAGTTTCTTACTCGCGCAATTTTGCGCGTCGCACTATTTTGTGCAGTTCACAATCGCGCTGTTTTGCGCGTCGCACTGTTTTGTGCAGTTTATCACTCACGCTATTTTGCGCGTCACACTGTTTGGTGCAGTTCACACTCGCGTTATTTTGTGCGTCGCACTATTTTCTACAGTTTATCACTCGCGCTATTTTGCGCGGCGCACTGTTTTGTGCAGTTTATCACTCGCGCTATTTTGCGGGTCGCACTATTTTGTGCAGTTCACACTCGTGCTATTTTGCACGTCGCACCATTTTGTGCAGTTTATCACTCGCGCTATTTTGCGCGTCGCACTGTTTTGTGCAGTTTATCACTCGCTCGATTTTGCGCCTCGCACTGTTTTGTGCCGTTTATCACTCGCGCTATTTTGTGCGTCGCACTGTTTTGTGAGCTTCACACTCGCGCTATTTTGCGCGTCGCATTGTTTGTGCAGTTTATCACTCGCGCTATTTTGCGCGTCGCACTGTTTTGTGCAGTTTAGCACTCGCGCTGTTTTGCGGGTCGCACTGTTTTTTGCAGTTCACCCTCGCGCTATTTTACGTGTCGCACTGTTTTGTGCAGTTCACACTCGCGCTATTTTGGGCGTCGCACGGTTTGTGCAGTTTATCACTCGCGCTATGTTGCGCGTCGAACTGTTTTGTGCAGTTCACACTCGGGCTATTTTGCGCGTCGCACTTTTTGTGCAGTTTCTCACTCGCGGTATTTTCCGCGTCGCACTGTTTTGTGCAGTTTCTCACTCGCGCAATTTTGCGCGTCGCAGTGTTTTGTGCAGTTCACAATCGCACTATTTTGCGTGTCGCACTGTTTTGTGCAGTTTATCACCCACGCTATTTTGCGCGTCCCACTGTTTTGTGCAGTTCACACTCGCATTATTTTGTGCGTCGCACTGTTTTCTGCAGTTTATCAATCGCGCTATTTTGCGCGTCGCCCTGTTTTCTGCAGTTTATCACTCGCGCTATTTTGCGCGTTGGCCTGTTTTGTGCAGTTCACACTCGCGCTATTTTGCGCGTCGCACTATTTTGTGCAGTTCATCACTCGCGCTATTTTCCACGTCGCACTGTTTTGTGCAGTTTATCACTCGCGCTATTTTGCGCGTCGCACTGTTTTTGTGTAGTTTACCAGTCGCGCCATTTTGCGCGTCGCACTGTTTGGTGCAGTTCACACTCGCGTTATTTTGTGCGACGCACTGTTTTCTGTAGTTTATCACTCGCGCAATTTTGCGCGTCGCACTGTTTTGTGCAGTTTATCACTCGCGCTATTTTGCGCGTCGCCCTGTTTTGTGCAGTTCACACTCGCGCTATTTTGCGCGTCGCACTGTTTTGTGCAGTTTATCCCGCGCGCTATTTTCCGCATCGCAGTGTTTTGTGCAGTTTATCACTCGCGCTATTTTGCGCGTCGCACTATTTTGTGCAGTTCACACTCGCGCTATTTTGCACGTCGCACTATTTTGTGCAGTTTATCACTCGCGCTATTTTGCGCGTCGCACGGTTTTGTGCAGTTTATCACTCGCGCTATTTTACGCGTCGAACTGTTTTGTGCAGTTCACACTCGGGCTATTTTGCGCGTCGCACTTTTTGTGCAGTTTATCACCCGCGGTATTTTCCGCGTCGCACTGTTTTGTGCAGTTTCTCACTCGCGTAATTTTGCGCGTCGCACTATTTTGTGCAGTTCACAGTCGCGCTATTTTGCGCGTCGCACTATTTTGTGCAGTTTATCACTCGCGCTATTTTGCGCGTCACACTGTTTGGTGCAGTTCACACTCGCGCTATTTTGTGCGTCGCACTGTTTTCTGCAGTTTATCAATCGCGCTATTTTGCGCGTCGCCCTGTTTGCGCGTCGCCCTGTTTTGTGCTGTTCACACTCGCGCTATTTTGCGCGTCGCACTATTTTGTGCAGTTCATCACTCGCGCTATTTTCCACGACGCACTGTTTTGTGCAGTTTATCACTCGCGCTATTTTGCGCGTCGCACTGTTTTTGTGCAGTTTATCACTAGCGCTATTTTGCGCGTCGCACTGTTTGGTGCAGTTCACACTCGCGTTATTTTGTGCGACGCACGTTTTTCTGCAGTTTGTCACTCGCGCAATTTTGCGCGTCGCACTGTTTTGTGCAGTTTATCACTCGCGCTATTTTGCGCGTCGCCCTGTTATGTGCAGTTCACACTCGCGCTATTTTGCGCGTCGCACCGTTTTGTGCAGTTTATCGCTCGCGCTATTTTACGTGTCGCACTGTTTTGTGCAGTTCACACTCGCGCTATTTTGGGCGTCGCACGGTTTTGTGCAGTTTATCACTCGCGCTATGTTGCGCGTCGAACTGTTTTGTGCAGTTCACACTCGGGCTATTTTGCGCGTCGCACTTTTTGTGCAGTTTCTCACTCGCGGTATTTTCCGCGTCGCACTGTTTTGTGCAGTTTCTCACTCGCGCAATTTTTGCGCGTCGCAGTGTTTTGTGCAGTTCACAATCGCACTATTTTGCGTGTCGCACTGTTTTGTGCAGTTTATCACCCACGCTATTTTGCGCGTCCCACTGTTTTGTGCAGTTCACACTCGCATTATTTTGTGCGTCGCACTGTTTTCTGCAGTTTATCAATCGCGCTATTTTGCGCGTCGCCCTGTTTTCTGCAGTTTATCACTCGCGCTATTTTGCGCGTTGGCCTGTTTTGTGCAGTTCACACTCGCGCTATTTTGCGCGTCGCACTATTTTGTGCAGTTCATCACTCGCGCTATTTTCCACGTCGCACTGTTTTGTGCAGTTTATCACTCGCGCTATTTTGCGCGTCGCACTGTTTTTGTGTAGTTTACCAGTCGCGCCATTTTGCGCGTCGCACTGTTTGGTGCAGTTCACACTCGCGTTATTTTGTGCGACGCACTGTTTTCTGTAGTTTATCACTCGCGCAATTTTGCGCGTCGCACTGTTTTGTGCAGTTTATCACTCGCGCTATTTTGCGCGTCGCCCTGTTTTGTGCAGTTCACACTCGCGCTATTTTGCGCGTCGCACTGTTTTGTGCAGTTTATCCCGCGCGCTATTTTCCGCATCGCAGTGTTTTGTGCAGTTTATCACTCGCGCTATTTTGCGCGTCGCACTATTTTGTGCAGTTCACACTCGCGCTATTTTGCACGTCGCACTATTTTGTGCAGTTTATCACTCGCGCTATTTTGCGCGTCGCACGGTTTTGTGCAGTTTATCACTCGCGCTATTTTTACGCGTCGAACTGTTTTGTGCAGTTCACACTCGGGCTATTTTGCGCGTCGCACTTTTTGTGCAGTTTATCACCCGCGGTATTTTCCGCGTCGCACTGTTTTGTGCAGTTTCTCACTCGCGTAATTTTGCGCGTCGCACTATTTTGTGCAGTTCACAGTCGCGCTATTTTGCGCGTCGCACTATTTTGTGCAGTTTATCACTCGCGCTATTTTGCGCGTCACACTGTTTGGTGCAGTTCACACTCGCGCTATTTTGTGCGTCGCACTGTTTTCTGCAGTTTATCAATCGCGCTATTTTGCGCGTCGCCCTGTTTGCGCGTCGCCCTGTTTTGTGCTGTTCACACTCGCGCTATTTGCGCGTCGCACTATTTTGTGCAGTTCATCACTCGCGCTATTTTCCACGACGCACTGTTTTGTGCAGTTTATCACTCGCGCTATTTTGCGCGTCGCACTGTTTTTGTGCAGTTTATCACTAGCGCTATTTTGCGCGTCGCACTGTTTGTGCAGTTCACACTCGCGTTATTTTGTGCGACGCACGTTTTTCTGCAGTTTGTCACTCGCGCAATTTTGCGCGTCGCACTGTTTTGTTGCAGTTTATCACTCGCGCTATTTTGCGCGTCGCCCTGTTATGTGCAGTTCACACTCGCGCTATTTTGCGCGTCGCACCGTTTTGTGCAGTTTATCGCTCGCGCTATTTTGCGCGTCGCACTGTTTTGTGCAGTTCACACTCGCGCTATTTTGGGCGTCGCACGGTTTTGTGCAGTTTATCACTCGCGCTATGTTGCGCGTCGAACTGTTTTGTGCAGTTCACACTCGGGCTATTTTGCGCGTCGCACTTTTTGTGCAGTTTCTCACTCACGGTATTTTCCGCGTCGCACTGTTTTGTGCAGTTTCTCACTCGCGCAATTTTGCGCGTCGCAGTGTTTTGTGCAGTTCACAATCGCACTATTTTGCGTGTCGCACTGTTTTGTGCAGTTTATCACCCACGCTATTTTGCGCGTCCCACTGTTTTGTGCAGTTCACACTCGCATTATTTGTGCGTCGCACTGTTTTCTCCAGTTTATCAATCGCGCTATTTTGCGCGTCGCCCTGTTTTCTGCAGTTTATCACTCGCGCTATTTTGCGCGTCGGCCTATTTTGTGCAGTTCACAATCGCGCTATTTTGCGCGTCGCACTATTTTGTGCAGTTCATCACTCGCGCTATTTTCCACGTCGCACTGTTTTGTGCAGTTTATCACTCGCGCTATTTTGCGCGTCGCACTGTTTTTGTGCAGTTTACCAGTCGCGCCATTTTACGCGTCGCACTGTTTGGTGCAGTTCACACTCGCGTTATTTTGTGCGACGCACTGTTTTCTGTAGTTTATCACTCGTGCAATTTTGCGCGTCGCACTGTTTTGTGCAGTTTATCACTCGCGCTATTTTGCGCGTCGCCCTGTTTGTGCTGTTCACACTCGCGCTATTTTGCGCGTCGCACTGTTTTTGTGCAGTTTATCCCGCGCGCTATTTTCCGCGTCGCAGTGTTTTGTGCAGTTTATCACTCGCGCTATTTTGCGCGTCGCACTATTTTGTGCAGTTCACACTCGCGCTATTTTGCACGTCGCACTATTTTGTGCAGTTTATCACTCGCGCTATTTTGCGCGTCGCACGGTTTTGTGCAGTTTATCACTCGCGCTATTTTGCGTGTCGAACTGTTTTGTGCAGTTCACACTCGGGCTATTTTGCGCGTCCCACTTTTTGTGCAGTTTATCACCCGCGGTATTTTCCGCGTCGCACTGTTTTGTGCAGTTTCTCACTCGCGCAATTTTGCGCGTCGCACTATTTTGTGCAGTTCACAGTCGCGCTATTTGCGCGTCGCACTATTTTGTGCAGTTTATCACTCGCGCTATTTTGCGCGTCACACTGTTTGGTGCAGTTCACACTCGCGCTATTTTGTGCGTCGCCACTGTTTTCTGCAGTTTATCAATCGCGCTATTTTGCGCGTCGCCCTGTTTGCGCGTTGCCCTGTTTTGTGCTGTTCACACTCGCGCTATTTTGCGCGTCGCACTATTTTGTGCAGTTCATCACTCGCGCTATTTTCCACGTCGCACTGTTTTGTGCAGTTTATCACTCGCGCTATTTTGCGCGTCGCACTGTTTTTGTGCAGTTTATCACTAGCGCTATTTTCCGCGTCGCACTGTTTGGTGCAGTTCACACTCGCGTTATTTTGTGCGATGCACTTTTTTCTGCAGTTTGTCACTCGCGCAATTTTGCGCGTCGCACTGTTTTGTGCAGTTTATCACTCGCGCTATTTTGCGCGTCGCCCTGTTATGTGCAGTTCACACTCGCGCTATTTTGCGCGTCGCACCGTTTTGTGCAGTTTATCGCTCGCGCTATTTTGAGCGGGGGCGTCGCACTGTTTTGTGCAGTTTATCACTCGCGCTGTTTTGCGGGTCGCACTATTTTGTGCAGTTCACACTCGCACTCTTTTGCGCGTCTTACTGTTTTTTGCAGTTTATCCCTCGCGCTGTTTTGCGAGTCGCACTGTTTTGTGTAGGTCACACTCGCGCTATTTTGCGCGTCGCACGGTTTTGTGCAGTTTATCACTCGCGCTATTTTGCGTGTCGAACTGTTTTGTCTAGTTCCCACTCGGGCTATTTTGCGCGTCGCACTTTTTGTGCAGTTTATCACCCGCGGTATTTTCCGCGTCGCACTGTTTTGTGCAGTTTCTCACTCGCGCAATTTTGCGCGTCGCACTATTTTGTGCAGTTCACAGTCGCGCTATTTTGCGCGTCGCACTGTTTTGTGCAGTTTATCACTCGCGCTATTTTGCGCGTCACACTGTTTGGTGCAGTTCACACTCGCGTTATTTTGTGCGTCGCACATTTTTCTGCAGTTTATGAGTCGCGCTATTTTGCGCGTCGCACTGTTTTGTGCAGTTTATCACTCGCGCAATTTTGCGGGTCGCACTGTTTTGTGCAGTTCACAATCGCGCTATTTTGCGCGTCGCACTGTTTTGTGTAGTTTATCACTCGCGCTATTTTGCGCGACGCACTGTTTTGTGCAGTTTATCACTCGCACTATTTTGTGCAGTTCACACTCGCGCTATTTTGCGCGTCGCACTGTTTTGTGCAGTTTATCACTCGCGCTATTTTGCGCGTCACAGTGTTTTGTGCAGTTTATCACTCACGCTATTTTGCACGTCGCACTATTTTGTGCAGTTCACACTCGCGCGATTTTGCGCCTCGCAATGTTTTGTGCAGTTTATCACTCGCGCTATTTTGCGCGTCGCACTATTTTGGGCACTTCACACTCGCGCTATTTTGCGCGTCGCACTGTTTTGTGCAGTTTATCACTCGCGCTATTTTGCGCGTCGAACTGTTTTGTGCAGTTCACACTCGGGTTATTTTGCGCGTCGCACTTTTTGTGCAGTTTATCACCCGCGGTATTTTCCGCGTCGCACTGTTTTGTGCAGTTTCTTACTCGCGCAATTTTGCGCGTCGCACTATTTTGTGCAGTTCACAATCGCGCTATTTTGCGCGTCGCACTGTTTTGTGCAGTTTATCACTCACGCTATTTTGCGCGTCACACGGTTTGGTGCAGTTCACAATCGCGTTATTTTGTGCGTCGCACTATTTTCTACAGTTTATCACTCGCGCTATTTTGCGCGGCGCAATGTTTTGTGCAGTTTATCACTCGCGTTATTTTGCGGGTCGCACTATTTTGTGCAGTTCACACTCGTGCTATTTTGCACGTCGCACTATTTTGTGCAGTTTATCACTCGCGCTATTTTGCGCGTCGCACTGTTTTGTGCAGTTTATCACTCGCGCGATTTTGCGCCTCGCACTGTTTTGTGCCGTTTATCACTCGCGCTATTTTGTGCGTCGTACTGTTTTGTGAGCTTCACACTCGCGCTATTTTGCGCGTCGCACTGTTTTGTGCAGTTTATCACTCGCGCTATTTTGCGCGTCGCACTGTTTTGTGCAGTTTAGCACTCGCGCTATTTTGCGGGTCGCACTGTTTTTTTGCAGTTCACACTCGCGCTATTTTACGCGTCGCACTGTTTTGTGCAGTTCACACTCGCGCTATTTTGGGCGTCGCACGGTTTTGTGCAGTTTATCACTCGCGCTATGTTGCGCGTCGAACTGTTTTGTGCAGTTCACACTCGGGCTATTTTGCGCGTCGCACTTTTTGTGCAGTTCACACTCGGGCTATTTTCCGCGTCGCACTGTTTTGCGCAGCTTCTCACTCGCGCAATTTTGCGCGTCGCAGTATTTTGTGCAGTTCACAATCGCACTATTTTGCGTGTCGCGCTGTTTTGTGCAGTTTATCATCCACGCTATTTTGCGCGTCACACTGTTTTGTGCAGTTCACACTCGCATTATTTTGTGCGTCGCACTGTTTTCTGCAGTTTATCAATCGCGCTATTTTGCGCGTCGCCCTGTTTTCTACAGTTTATCACTCGCGCTATTTTGCGCGTCGGCCTGTTTTGTGCAGTTCACACTCGCGCTATTTTGCGCGTCGCACTATTTTGTGCAGTTCATCACTCGCGCTATTTTCCACGTCGCACTGTTTTGTGCAGTTTATCACTCGCGCTATTTTGCGCGTCGCACTGTTTTTGTGCAGTTTATCACTCGCGCCATTTTGCGCGTCGCACTGTTTGGTGCAGTTCACATTCGCGTTATTTTGTGCGACGCACTGTTTTCTGCAGTTTATCACTCGCGCAATTTTGCGCGTCGCACTGTTTTGTGCAGTTTATCACTCGCGCTATTTTGCGCGTCGCCCTGTTTTGTGCAGTTCACACTCGCATTTTTGCGCGTCGCAGTATTTTGTGCAGTTCACAATCGCGCTATTTTGCGCGTCGCACTATTTTGTGCAGTTTATCACTCACGCTATTTTGCGCGTCACACTGTTTGGTGCAGTTCACACTCGCGTTATTTTGTGCGTCGCACTATTTTCTGCAGTTTATCAATCGCGCTATTTTGCGCGTCGCCCTGTTTTCTGCAGTTTATCACTCGCGCTATTTTGCGTGTCGCACTGTTTGGTGCAGTTCACACTCACGTTATTTTGGGCGACACACTGTTTTCTGCAGTTTATCACTCGCGCAATTTTGGGCGTCGCACTGTTTTGTGCAGTTTATCACTCGCGCTATTTTGCGCGTCGCCCTGTTTTGTGCAGTTCACACTCGCGCTATTTTGTGGGTCGCACTGTTTTGTGCAGTTTATCGCTAGCGCTATTTTGCGCGTCGCACTGTTTTGTGCAGTTCACACTCGCGCTATTTTGCGCGTCGCACTGTTTTGTGCAGTTTATCACTCGCGCTATTTTGCGCGTCGCACTGTTTTGTGCAGTTCACACTCGCCCGATTTTGCGCCTCGCACTGTTTTGTGCAGTTTATCACTCGCGCTATTTTGCGCGTCGCACTGTTTTGTGCACTTCACACTCGCGCTATTTTGCGCGTCGCACTGTTTTGTGCTGTTTAGCACTCGCGCTGTTTTGCGGGTCGCACTGTTTTGTGCAGTTCACACTCGTGCTCTTTTGCGCGTCGCACTGTTTCGTGCAGTTTATCACTCGCGCTGTTTTGCGCGTCGCACTGTTTTGTGCAGTTCACACTCGCGCTATTTTGCGCGTCGCACGGTTTTGTGCAGTTTATCACTGGCGCTATTTTGCGCGTCGAACTGTTTTGTGCAGTTCACACTCGGGCTATTTTGCG
Organism: Camellia granthamiana; assembly: GCA_036172215.1. Classification (NCBI taxonomy): domain Eukaryota; kingdom Viridiplantae; phylum Streptophyta; class Magnoliopsida; order Ericales; family Theaceae; genus Camellia; species Camellia granthamiana. The sequence continues at coordinate 42,759 of JAXFYN010000757.1, read as the reverse complement.
CGTCGCACTTTTTGTGCAGCTTATCACCCGCGGTATTTTCCGCGTCGCACTATTTTGTGCAGTTTCTCACTCGCGCAATTTTGCGCGTCGCACTATTTTGTGCAGTTCACAGTCACGCTATTTTGCGCGTCGCCCTATTTTGTGCAGTTTATCACTCGCGCTATTTTGCGCGTCACATTGTTTGGTGCAGTTCACACTTGCGTTATTTTGTGCGTCGCACATTTTTCTGCAGTTTATGACTCGCTCTATTTTGCGCGTCGCACTGTTTTGTGCAGTTTATCACTGGCGCTATTTTGCGGGTCGCACTGTTTTGTGCAGTTCACACTCGCGCTATTTTGCGCGTCGCACTATTTTGTGTAGTTTATCACTCGCGCTATTTTGCGCATCGCACTGTTTTCTGCAGTTTATCACTCGCGCTATTTTGGGCGTCGCACTATTTTGTGCAGTTCACACTCGCGCTATTTTGCGCGTCGCACTGTTTTATGCAGTTTATCACTCGCGCTATTTTGCACGTCGCACTATTTTGTGCTGTTCACACTCGCGATATTTTGCGCGTCGCACTATTTTGTACAGTTTATCACTCGCTATTTGCGCGTCGCACTGTTTTTGTGCAGTTTATCACTCGCGCTATTTTGCGCGTCGCACTGTTTTTTGCGGTTCACACTCGCGCTATTTTGCGCGTCACACTGTTTTGTGCAGTTTATCACTCACGCTATTTTGCGCGTCGCACTATTTTGTGGAGTTTATCACTCACGCTATTTTGCGCGTCGCACTGTTTTCCGCGGTTCACACTCGGGCTATTTTCTTTAGGACTCAAGTGTGTGAACAACGTACTATGAGGAACTTGTGCTCTGATACCATTCTGTCACGACCCCAACCCGCCCCTAGTAGGATGGTGCCGTGATGGCCAGTAATCCGAGATTACCAAAGGCCAACTTTCAAAATCACACACAATCAGAGTATAATATATGGGGCTAACAAGAGCGGAAGCAATAACAGAATACAAGTGGTCCATAAGAGCTGTGCATAAGTCAAATGAAATGGCATACATCATTACATAACGTTACAACTTATAGAATATACATTACATCTTAACAAAAGGCTTCACAGCCGACATATACAAAACATAACGAATACAAGTCCAGAAGCAATATCTACAACACTGCCGACATAAACACAAGGTTGCCGACCTAAATACAAAATGCCGACATACAAACATACAGCCGACATCCTCAATGCCGACCTAACATGCATACAAAACATCGGGCACAAGCACACATCTCGGCGAAGCCGACTTCCTGCTGAAACCTACATATATATATAGAGAGGGTGAGTATTGAAATACTCAGTGAATGGTACAAGAAATAAAGGGTTTACATGAATGATCCCGAGGTCCTGTCAAAGCAATACATATATCACAACTTGTACCAAAACTTACTTATAGCATAGCTTGTTCAAAACGTATACTTATAACATGGCTTGCATCAAACACATACTTAGCAAAACTTGTACAAAACATATACTTGGGGTCATCACATGCCAAACAAAACATATACTTGAACTTGCTTATGCCATGAGATACTGTCCGCTTTAGGCCGGGTTGTTGGGCTTAATTCCCCTCACCTCGGACTCCTCACGGTACCTGTAGGCCGGGTTATTGGGCTTAGGTCCCCATCACCTCGGGCTCCGACACAAAACTTATACTTAGCATACAAAACATAACTTGGCTTAACTTATAACAAAACATACCCACCCGTTCATAGACCGTCGGTGGCAAAACAAAGGTGCTACTTAGGCTTAAAGTCCCCTAGCACGAAAGGACTCCAAAAGGTTGTGCTACCAATGCTTTAAGTCCCCTAGCACGTACGGACTTGTGCCACTTATGCTTAAAGTCCCCTGGCACGTACGGACTCCAAAAGGTTGTGCTACCAATGCTTTAAGTCCCCTAGCACGTACGGACTTGTGCCACTTATGCTTAAAGTCCCCTGGCACGTACGGACTCCAAAACAAAGCTCATACTTAGCAATCAAAACTTATTCTTAATACATAGAAATACGAGTAATCATTCATGCTTAACAAATACTTTTCAAAACAAGGCAAAACAAAGCTTATCAAAACCTTATAACATAACTTTATTAAAAGTACCACTCACATAGCTCTTGGGACGTCGGATTCACAGCAAAGGTCCAAGTCCTACAAACACATAACAAGTCTACTGAACATACTTCTCAGAACAAGTCTTACATGCATGCAAATGATCTCGGAAAACATGCGGGGAGTCAAAACACTGTTTTACATGTCAAGGGGACATGCTGGGTACCAACCAGGCCTTTGCCGAGGTCCCACACCTCTTGGCCGAGGTGTGGTTGCCACGGCTTCGGCGTGCAACAGCATGCCGAGGTTCATACAAGACAAACCAAAGGTGCAAGTGATCATGCAAGGTAGGCCAAGGTGAGAATGATCTCGGCGACTACACTTCGGGAAGTGAAGTCTGGGAATCTGGGTTTCCACCCGTGAAGAACATGAAGAACATGAACATGAAGAACATGAGTATGAGATGAATGCCAAAATCATAACTTGCTCATTACAAAATCTGGGTTTCATGCCATGAGTTCGAAAACATGGACCTGGGTACCCATACTTGAAGATCGTACAAAAACAAACATGAAAACATGAATCTTGTCATGAGCTTTCGGATCAAAACATGGCTTTTCTTGAAGAACACTTGAATACCATTTTCTCTTTCCAAAACCGAACTTCAAAACGATGCATGGCTTTCAAAACATATTCAATCATGCAATGTAACATCATAAACATAAGGAACAAGACGAGAGGATCAAGAATCTAACCTTAGAACACGAATCTAACGGTTGGATCTCTCGGAATCAAGCTTGGATCTCTACTCTCTCTCTAGGACTCCTCTCCCTCTTCCTTAGAGCTTCTCTCTCTTCTCCAAGACAAGAATATAACAAATGATGGGTTTCTCTCTCTGCCGGCTGATTTAACACTCAGCTCGGCCACGTGGCACTACCGGGTTGGTTCTCCTCAAAAGCTGACTGATTGACAAGACAAGGTTCTGACAAAGCGTATCTAACAAGCTTCACAGCAAACACTCCGGCAAGGAATGACATCGGCAAAGGACAAGGCATCGGCAAACAAAGGACAATGACTTCGGCACTAAGGTAACAATGATCTCGGCTAGGAAGGACAACACTTGACTAAGCTGTGCCACACCTCGGCCAAGATGTGCCACACCTCGGTCTAGGTCATACCACTTCCAGGTCAAGATCACTTGGGTTCAAGATAACATCTCGGCCCAGATAATACACACCTCGGCCTCGGCGATACACACCTCGGCCCAGATGATAATCATCTCGGCCATTATGCCAGGACAAAGGTGGAGGTCAACAAAGGGATTCCAAAACGGTTGAAGGCTTAAGATGACCTCGGCTTGGATCAACCTAGGCTTCTCATAACTTAGGCTTGGCATGACTTGGGCTTAACAATACAAGGGAGGTACAAAGCATACATACACTTAAGCAAATCGCATAAGCACAAAACAAGGCAAGAATCCATAGATGCAAATCTTAACATGGCAAAATCATATGGATGCATGCAAGCATAACTAAGACATGAAAATGTGGGTCCTTACATCCTTCCCCCCTTAAAGAAGTTTGGTCCCCAAACTTAACTTACCATGTCCTCAAAACAATTCCGAATTCCAGGTTCTCATCTCTTCTTATGATGCTAAAGGTATGCGAAATGCGACTCTCTTAAAACAAAATGGACAAATAAACATGTATGCAAATAACAAATGATCATGCCGAGATGATGCACACCTTGTCAAATAGCAAGCAATATGATGCAATCTTATTATCAAGTCTAAGGGAAATCCTATGCTCTTTAGGACTCAAGTGTGTGAACAACGTACTATGAGGAACTTGTGCTCTGATACCATTCTGTCACGACCCCAACCCGCCCCTAGTAGGATGGTGCCGTGATGGCCAGTAATCCGAGATTACCAAAGGCCAACTTTCAAAATCACACACAATCAGAGTATAATATATGGGGCTAACAAGAGCGGAAGCAATAACAGAATACAAGTGGTCCATAAGAGCTGTGCATAAGTCAAATGAAATGGCATACATCATTACATAACGTTACAACTTATAGAATATACATTACATCTTAACAAAAGGCTTCACAGCCGACATATACAAAACATAACGAATACAAGTCCAGAAGCAATATCTACAACACTGCCGACATAAACACAAGGTTGCCGACCTAAATACAAAATGCCGACATACAAACATACAGCCGACATCCTCAATGCCGACCTAACATGCATACAAAACATCGGGCACAAGCACACATCTCGGCGAAGCCGATTTCCTGCTGAAACCTACATATATATATAGAGAGGGTGAGTATTGAAATACTCAGTGAATGGTACAAGAAATAAAGGGTTTACATGAATGATCCCGAGGTCCTGTCAAAGCAATACATATATCACAACTTGTACCAAAACTTACTTATAGCATAGCTTGTTCAAAACGTATACTTATAACATGGCTTGCATCAAACACATACTTAGCAAAACTTGTACAAAACATATACTTGGGGTCATCACATGCCAAACAAAACATATACTTGAACTTGCTTATGCCATGAGATACTGTCCGCTTTAGGCCGGGTTGTTGGGCTTAATTCCCCTCACCTCGGACTCCTCACGGTACCTGTAGGCCGGGTTATTGGGCTTAGGTCCCCATCACCTCGGGCTCCGACACAAAACTTATACTTAGCATACAAAACATAACTTGGCTTAACTTATAACAAAACATACCCACCCGTTCATAGACCGTCGGTGGCAAAACAAAGGTGCTACTTAGGCTTAAAGTCCCCTAGCACGAAAGGACTCCAAAAGGTTGTGCTACCAATGCTTTAAGTCCCCTAGCACGTACGGACTTGTGCCACTTATGCTTAAAGTCCCCTGGCACGTACGGACTCCAAAAGGTTGTGCTACCAATGCTTTAAGTCCCCTAGCACGTACGGACTTGTGCCACTTATGCTTAAAGTCCCCTGGCACGTACGGACTCCAAAACAAAGCTCATACTTAGCAATCAAAACTTATTCTTAATACATAGAAATACGAGTAATCATTCATGCTTAACAAATACTTTTCAAAACAAGGCAAAACAAAGCTTATCAAAACCTTATAACATAACTTTATTAAAAGTACCACTCACATAGCTCTTGGGACGTCGGATTCACAGCAAAGGTCCAAGTCCTACAAACACATAACAAGTCTACTGAACATACTTCTCAGAACAAGTCTTACATGCATGCAAATGATCTCGGAAAACATGCGGGGAGTCAAAACACTGTTTTACATGTCAAGGGGACATGCTGGGTACCAACCAGGCCTTTGCCGAGGTCCCACACCTCTTGGCCGAGGTGTGGTTGCCACGGCTTCGGCGTGCAACAGCATGCCGAGGTTCATACAAGACAAACCAAAGGTGCAAGTGATCATGCAAGGTAGGCCAAGGTGAGAATGATCTCGGCGACTACACTTCGGGAAGTGAAGTCTGGGAATCTGGGTTTCCACCCGTGAAGAACATGAAGAACATGAACATGAAGAACATGAGTATGAGATGAATGCCAAAATCATAACTTGCTCATTACAAAATCTGGGTTTCATGCCATGAGTTCGAAAACATGGACCTGGGTACCCATACTTGAAGATCGTACAAAAACAAACATGAAAACATGAATCTTGTCATGAGCTTTCGGATCAAAACATGGCTTTTCTTGAAGAACACTTGAATACCATTTTCTCTTTCCAAAACCGAACTTCAAAACGATGCATGGCTTTCAAAACATATTCAATCATGCAATGTAACATCATAAACATAAGGAACAAGACGAGAGGATCAAGAATCTAACCTTAGAACACGAATCTAACGGTTGGATCTCTCGGAATCAAGCTTGGATCTCTACTCTCTCTCTAGGACTCCTCTCCCTCTTCCTTAGAGCTTCTCTCTCTTCTCCAAGACAAGAATATAACAAATGATGGGTTTCTCTCTCTGCCGGCTGATTTAACACTCAGCTCGGCCACGTGGCACTACCGGGTTGGTTCTCCTCAAAAGCTGACTGATTGACAAGACAAGGTTCTGACAAAGCGTATCTAACAAGCTTCACAGCAAACACTCCGGCAAGGAATGACATCGGCAAAGGACAAGGCATCGGCAAACAAAGGACAATGACTTCGGCACTAAGGTAACAATGATCTCGGCTAGGAAGGACAACACTTGACTAAGCTGTGCCACACCTCGGCCAAGATGTGCCACACCTCGGTCTAGGTCATACCACTTCCAGGTCAAGATCACTTGGGTTCAAGATAACATCTCGGCCCAGATAATACACACCTCGGCCTCGGCGATACACACCTCGGCCCAGATGATAATCATCTCGGCCATTATGCCAGGACAAAGGTGGAGGTCAACAAAGGGATTCCAAAACGGTTGAAGGCTTAAGATGACCTCGGCTTGGATCAACCTAGGCTTCTCATAACTTAGGCTTGGCATGACTTGGGCTTAACAATACAAGGGAGGTACAAAGCATACATACACTTAAGCAAATCGCATAAGCACAAAACAAGGCAAGAATCCATGGATGCAAATCTTAACATGGCAAAATCATATGGATGCATGCAAGCATAACTAAGACATGAAAATGTGGGTCCTTACAAGTTCACACTCGCGCTATTTTGCGCGTCGCACTATTTTGTGTAGTTTATCACTCGCGCTATTTTGCGCATCGCACTGTTTTCTGCAGTTTATCACTCGCGCTATTTTGGGCGTCGCACTATTTTGTGCAGTTCACACTCGCGCTATTTTGCGCGTCGCACTGTTTTGTGCAGTTTATCACTCGCGCTATTTTGCGCGTCGCACTGTTTTGTGCAGTTCACACTCGCGCGATTTTGCGCCTCGCACTGTTTTGTGCAGTTTATCACTCGCGCTATTTTGCGGGTCGCACTGTTTTGTGCACTTCACACTCGTGCTATTTTGCGCGTCGCACTGTTTTGTGCAGTTTATCACTCGCGCTATTTTGCGCGTCGCACATTTTGTGCACTTCACACTCGCGCTATTTTGCGCGTCGCCCTGTTTTGTGCTGTTTAGCACTCGCGCTGTTTTGCGGGTCGCACTGTTTTGTGCAGTTCACACTCGCCCTCTTTTGCGCGTCGCACTGTTTCGTGCAGTTTATCCCTCGCGTTGTTTTGCACGTCGCACTGTTTTGTGCAGTTCACACTCGCGCTATTTTGCGCGTTGCACGGTTTTGTGCAGTTTATCACTGGCGCTATTTTGCGCGTCGAACTGTTTTGTGCAGTTCACACTCGGGCTATTTTGCGCGTCACACTTTTTGTGCAGTTTATCACTTGCGGTATTTTCCGCGTCGCACTGTTTTGTGCAGTTTCTCACTCGCGCAATTTTGCGCGTCGCAGTATTTTGTGCAGTTCACAATCGCGCTATTTTGCGCGTCGCACTATTTTGTGCAGTTTATCACTCACGCTATTTTGCGCGTCACACTGTTTGGTGCAGTTCACACTCGCGTTATTTTGCGCGTCGCACTATTTTCTGCAGTTTATCAATCGCGCTATTTTGCGCGTCGCCCTGTTTTCTGCAGTTTATCACTCGCGCTATTTTGCGTGTCGCACTGTTTGGTGCAGTTCACACTCACGTTATTTTGGGCGACACACTATTTTCTGCAGTTTATCACTCGCGCAATTTTGGGCGTCGCACTGTTTTGTGCAGTTTATCACTCGCGCTATTTTGCGCGTCGCCCTGTTTTGTGCAGTTCACACTCGCGCTATTTTGTGGGTCGCACTGTTTTGTGCAGTTTATCGCTAGCGCTATTTTGCGCGTCGCACTATTTTGTGCAGTTCACACTCGCGCTATTTTGCGCGTCGCACTGTTTTGTGCAGTTTATCACTCGCGCTATTTTGCGCGTCGCACTGTTTTGTGCAGTTCACACTCGCCCGATTTTGCGCCTCGCACTGTTTTGTGCAGTTTATCACTCGCGCTATTTTGCGCGTCGCACTGTTTTGTGCACTTCAAACTCGCGCTATTTTGCGCGTCGCACTGTTTTGTGCTGTTTAGCACTCGCGCTGTTTTGCGGGTCGCACTGCTTTGTGCAGTTCACACTCGAGCTCTTTTGCGCGTCGCACTGTTTCGTGCAGTTTATCACTCGCGCTGTTTTGTGCGTCGCACTGTTTTGTGCAGTTCACACTCGCGCTATTTAGCGCGTCGCACGGTTTTGTGCAGTTTATCACTGGCGCTATTTTGCGCGTCGAACTGTTTTGTGCAGTTCACACTCGGGCTATTTTGCGCGTCGCACTTTTTGTGCAGTTTATCACCCGCGGTATTTTCCGTGTCGCACTGTTTTGTGCAGTTTCTCACTCGCGCAATTTTGCGCGTCGCACTATTTTGTGCAGTTCACAGTCACGCTATTTTGCGCGTCGCACTATTTTGTGCAGTTTATCACTCGCGCTATTTTGCGCGTCACATTGTTTGGTGCAGTTCACACTCGCGTTATTTTGTGCGTCGCACATTTTTCTGCAGTTTATGACTCGCGCTATTTTGCGCGTCGCACTGTTTTGTGCAGTTTATCACTGGCGCTATTTTGCGGGTCGCACTGTTTTTTGCAGTTCACACTCGCGCTATTTTGCGCGTCGCACTATTTTGTGTAGTTTATCACTCGCGCTATTTTGCGCATCGCACTGTTTTCTGCAGTTTATCACTCGCGCTATTTTGGGCGTCGCACTATTTTGTGTAGTTCACACTCGCGCTATTTTGCGCGTCGCACTGTTTTGTGCAGTTTATCACTCGCGCTATTTTGCGCGTCGCAGTGTTTTGTGCAGTTTATCACTCGCGCTATTTTGCACGTCGCACTATTTTGTGCTGTTCACACTCGCGCTATTTTGCGCGTCGCACTGTTTTGTACAGTTTATCACTCGCTATTTTGCGCGTCGCACTGTTTTTGTGCAGTTTATCACTCGCGCTATTTTGCGCGTCGCACTGTTTTTTGCGGTTCACACTCGCTCTATTTTGCGCGTCACACTGTTTTGTGCAGTTTATCACTCACGCTATTTTGCGCGTCGCACTATTTTGTGGAGTTTATCACTCGCGCTATTTTGCGCGTCGCACTGTTTTCCGCGGTTCACACTCGGGCTATTTTGCGCGTCGCACTTTTTGTGCAGTTTATCAGCCGCGGTATTTTCCGCGTCGCACTGTTTTGTGCAGTTTCTCACTCGCGCTATTTTGTGCGTCGCACTATTTTGTGCAGTTCACAATCGCGTTATTTTGCGCATCGCACCATTTTGTGCAGTTTATCACTCGCGCTATTTTCCACGTCGCACTGTTTTGTTCAGTTTATCACTCGCGCTATTTTGCGCGTCGCACTGTTTTGTGCAGTTTATCACTCGCGCTATTTTGCGCGTCGCACTGTTTTCCGCAGTTCACACTCGGGCTATTTTGCGCGTCGCACTTTTTGTGCAGTTTATCAGCCGCGGTATTTTGCGCGTCGCACTGTTTTGTGCAGTTTATCACTCGCGCTATTTTGCGCGTCGCACAGTTTTGTGCAGTTTATCACTCGCGCTATTTTGCGCGTCGCACTATTTTGTGCAGTTCACACTCGCGCTATTTTGCGCGTCGCACTGTTTTGTGCAGTTCACACTCGCGCGATTTTGCGCCTCGCACTGTTTTGTGCAGTTTATCACTCGCACTATTTTGCGTGTCGCACTGTTTTGTGCACTTCACACTCGCGCTATTTTGCGCGTCGCACTGTTTTGTGCAGTTTATCACTCGCGCTATTTTGCGCGTCGCACATTTTGTGCACTTCACACTCGCGCTATTTTGCGCGTCGCCCTGTTTTGTGCTGTTTAGCACTCGCGCTGTTTTGCGGGTCGCACTGTTTTGTGCAGTTCACACTCGCCCTCTTTTGCGCGTCGCACTGTTTCGTGCAGTTTATCCCTCGCGCTGTTTTGCGCGTCGCACTGTTTTGTGCAGTTCACACTCGCGCTATTTTGCGCGTTGCACGGTTTTGTGCAGTTTATCACTGGCGCTATTTTGCGCGTCGAACTGTTTTGTGCAGTTCACACTCGGGCTATTTTGCGCGTCACACTTTTTGTGCAGTTTATCACTTGCGGTATTTTCCGCGTCGCACTGTTTTGTGCAGTTTCTCACTCGCGCAATTTTGCGCGTCGCAGTATTTTGTGCAGTTCACAATCGTGCTATTTTGCGCGTCGCACTATTTTGTGCAGTTTATCACTCACGCTATTTTGCGCGTCACACTGTTTGGTGCAGTTCACACTCGCGTTATTTTGCGCGTCGCACTATTTTCTGCAGTTTATCAATCGCGCTATTTTGCGCGTCGCCCTGTTTTCTGCAGTTTATCACTCGCGCTATTTTGCTTGTCGCACTGTTTGGTGCAGTTCACACTCACGTTATTTTGGGCGACACACTGTTTTCTGCAGTTTATCACTCGCGCAATTTTGGGCGTCGCACTGTTTTGTGCAGTTTATCACTCGCGCTATTTTGCGCGTCGCCCTGTTTTGTGCAGTTCACACTCGCGCTATTTTGTGGGTCGCACTGTTTTGTGCAGTTTATCGCTAGCGCTATTTTGCGCGTCGCACTATTTTGTGCAGTTCACACTCGCGCTATTTTGCGCGTCGCACTGTTTTGTGCAGTTTATCACTCGCGCTATTTTGCGCGTCGTACTGTTTTGTGCAGTTCACACTCGCCCGATTTTGCGCCTCGCACTGTTTTGTGCAGTTTATCACTCGCGCTATTTTGCGCGTCACACTGTTTTGTGCACTTCACACTCGCGCTATTTTGCGCGTCGCACTGTTTTGTGCTGTTTAGCACTCGCGCTGTTTTGCGGGTCGCACTGTTTTGTGCAGTTCACACTCGAGCTCTTTTGCGCGTCGCACTGTTTCGTGCAGTTTATCACTCGCGCTGTTTTGCGCGTCGCACTGTTTTGTGCAGTTCACACTCGCGCTATTCAGCGCGTCGCACGGTTTTGTGCAGTTTATCACTGGCGCTATTTTGCGCGTCGAACTGTTTTGTGCAGTTCACACTCGGGCTATTTTGCGCGTCGCACTTTTTGTGCAGTTTATCACCCGCGGTATTTTCCGCGTCGCACTGTTTTGTGCAGTTTCTCACTCGCGCAATTTTGCGCGTCGCACTATTTTGTGCAGTTCACAGTCACGCTATTTTGCGCGTCGCACTATTTTGTGCAGTTTATCACTCGCGCTATTTTGCGCGTCACATTGTTTGGTGCAGTTCACACTCGCGTTATTTTGTGCGTCGCACATTTTTCTGCAGTTTATGACTCGCGCTATTTTGCGCGTCGCACTGTTTTGTGCAGTTTATCACTGGCGCTATTTTGCGGGTCGCACTGTTTTGTGCAGTTCACACTCGCGCTATTTTGCGCGTCGCACTATTTTGTGTAGTTTATCACCCGCGCTATTTTTCGCATCGCACTGTTTTCTGCAGTTTATCACTCGCGCTATTTTGGGCGTCGCACTATTTTGTGTAGTTCACACTCGCGCTATTTTGCGCGTCGCACTGTTTTGTGCAGTTTATCACTCGCGCTATTTTGCGCGTCGCAGTGTTTTGTGCAGTTTATCACTCGCGCTATTTTTCACGTCGCACTATTTTGTGCTGTTCACACTCGCGCTATTTTGCGCGTCGCACTGTTTTGTACAGTTTATCACTCGCTATTTTGCGCGTCGCACTGTTTTTGTGCAGTTTATCACTCGCGCTATTTTGCGCGTCGCACTGTTTTTTGCGGTTCACACTCGCGCTATTTTGCGCGTCACACTGTTTTGTGCAGTTTATCACTCACGCTATTTTGCACGTCGCACTATTTTGTGGAGTTTATCACTCGCGCTATTTTGCGCGTCGCACTGTTTTCCGCGGTTCACACTCGGGCTATTTTGCGCGTCGCACTTTTTGTGCAGTTTATCAGCCGCGGTATTTTCCGCGTCGCACTATTTTGTGCAGTTTCTCACTCGCGCTATTTTGTGCGTCGCACTATTTTGTGCAGTTCACAATCGCGTTATTTTGCGCATCGCACCATTTTGTGCAGTTTATCACTCGCGCTATTTTCCACGTCGCACTGTTTTGTGCAGTTTATCACTCGCGCTATTTTGCGCGTCGCACTGTTTTGTGGAGTTTATCACTCGCGCTATTTTGCGCGTCGCACTGTTTTCCGCAGTTCACACTCGGGCTATTTTGCGCGTCGCACTTTTTGTGCAGTTTATCAGCCGCGGTATTTTGCGCGTCGCACTGTTTTGTGCAGTTTATCACTCGCGCTATTTTGCGCGTCGCACAGTTTTGTGCAGTTTATCACTCGCGCTATTTTGCGCGTCGCACTATTTTGTGCAGTTCACACTCGCGCTATTTTGCGCGTCGCACTGTTTTGTGCAGTTCACACTCGCGCGATTTTGCGCCTCGCACTGTTTTGTGCAGTTTATCACTCGCACTATTTTGCGTGTCGCACTGTTTTGTGCACTTCACACTCGCGCTATTTTGCGCGTCGCACTGTTTTGTGCAGTTTATCACTCGCGCTATTCTGCGCGTCGCACATTTTGTGCACTTCACACTCGCGCTATTTTGCGCGTCGCCCTGTTTTGTGCTGTTTAGCACTCGCGCTGTTTTGCGGGTCGCACTGTTTTGTGCAGTTCACACTCGCCCTCTTTTGCGCGTCGCACTGTTTCGTGCAGTTTATCCCTCGCGCTGTTATGCGCGCCGCACTATTTTGTGCAGTTCACACTCGCGCTATTTTGCGCGTTGCACGGTTTTGTGCAGTTTATCACTGGCGCTATTTTGCGCGTCGAACTGTTTTGTGCAGTTCACACTCGGGCTATTTTGCGCGTCACACTTTTTGTGCAGTTTATCACTTGCGGTATTTTCCGCGTCGCACTGTTTTGTGCAGTTTCTCACTCGCGCAATTTTGCGCGTCGCAGTATTTTGTGCAGTTCACAATCGCGCTATTTTGCGCGTCGCACTATTTTGTGCAGTTTATCACACCCCCACGCTATTTTCCGCGTCACATTGTTTGGTGCAGTTCACACTCGCGTTATTTTGCGCGTCGCACTATTTTCTGCAGTTTATCAATCGCGCTATTTTGCGCATCGCCCTGTTTTCTGCAGTTTATCACTCGCGCTATTTTGCGTGTCGCACTGTTTGGTGCAGTTCACACTCACGTTATTTTGGGCGACACACTGTTTTCTGCAGTTTATCACTCGCGCAATTTTGGGCGTCGCACTGTTTTGTGCAGTTTATCACTCGCGCTATTTTGCGCGTCGCCCTGTTTTGTGCAGTTCACACTCGCGCTATTTTGTGGGTCGCACTGTTTTGTGCAGTTTATCGCTAGCGCTATTTTGCGCGTCGCACTATTTTGTGCAGTTCACACTCGCGCTATTTTGCGCGTCGCACTGTTTTGTGCAGTTTATCACTCGCGCTATTTTGCGCGTCGCACTGTTTTGTGCAGTTCACACTCGCCCGATTTTGCGCCTCGCACTGTTTTGTGCAGTTTATCACTCGCGCTATTTTACGCGTCGCACTGTTTTGTGCACTTCACACTCGCGCTATTTTGCGCGTCGCACTGTTTTGGGCTGTTTAGCACTCGCGCTGTTTTGCGGGTCGCACTGTTTTGTGCAGTTCACACTCGAGCTCTTTTGCACGTCGCACTGTTTCGTGCAGTTTATCACTCGCGCTGTTTTGCGCGTCGCACTGTTTTGTGCAGTTCACACTCGCGCTATTTAGCGCGTCGCACGGTTTTGTGCAGTTTATTACTGGCGCTATTTTGCGCGTCGAACTGTTTTGTGCAGTTCACACTCGGGCTATTTTGCGCGTCGCACTTTTTGTGCAGTTTATCACCCGCGGTATTTTCCGCGTCGCACTGTTTTGGGCAGTTTCTCACTCGCGCAATTTTGCGCGTCGCACTATTTTGTGCAGTTCACAGTCACGCTATTTTGCGCGTCGCACTATTTTGTGCAGTTTATCACTCGCGCTATTTTGCGCGTCACATTGTTTGGTGCAGTTCACACTCGCGTTATTTTGTGCGTCGCACATTTTTCTGCAGTTTATGACTCGCGCTATTTTGCGCGTCGCACTGTTTTGTGCAGTTTATCACTGGCGCTATTTTGCGGGTCGCACTGTTTTGTGCAGTTCACACTCGCGCTATTTTGCGCGTCGCACTATTTTGTGTAGTTTATCACCCGCGCTATTTTTCGCATCGCACTGTTTTCTGCAGTTTATCACTCGCGCTATTTTGGGCGTCGCACTATTTTGTGTAGTTCACACTCGCGCTATTTTGCGCGTCGCACTGTTTTGTGCAGTTTATCACTCGCGCTATTTTGCGCGTCGCAGTGTTTTGTGCAGTTTATCACTCGCGCTATTTTGCACGTCGCACTATTTTGTGCTGTTCACACTCGCGCTATTTTGCGTGTCGCACTGTTTTGTACAGTTTATCACTCGCTATTTTGCGCGTCGCACTGTTTTTGTGCAGTTTATCACTCGCGCTATTTTGCGCGTCGCACTGTTTTTTGCGGTTCACACTCGCGCTATTTTGCGCGTCACACTGTTTTGTGCAGTTTATCACTCACGCTATTTTGCGCGTCGCACTATTTTGTGGAGTTTATCACTCGCGCTATTTTGCGCGTCGCACTGTTTTCCGCGGTTCACACTCGGGCTATTTTGCGCGTCGCACTTTTTGTGCAGTTTATCAGCCGCGGTATTTTCCGCGTCGCACTATTTTGTGCAGTTTCTCACTCGCGCTATTTTGTGCGTCGCACTATTTTGTGCAGTTCACAATCGCGTTATTTTGCGCATCGCACCATTTTGTGCAGTTTATCACTCGCGCTATTTTCCACGTCGCACTGTTTTGTGCAGTTTATCACTCGCGCTATTTTGCGCGTCGCACTGTTTTGTGGAGTTTATCACTCGCGCTATTTTGCGCGTCGCACTGTTTTCCGCAGTTCACACTCGGGCTATTTTGCGCGTCGCACTTTTTGTGCAGTTTATCAGCCGCGGTATTTTGCGCGTCGCACTGTTTTGTGCAGTTTATCACTCGCGCTATTTTGCGCGTCGCACAGTTTTGTGCAGTTTATCACTCGCGCTATTTTGCGCGTCGCACTATTTTGTGCAGTTCACACTCGCGCTATTTTGCGCGTCGCACTGTTTTGTGCAGTTCACACTCGCGCGATTTTGCGCCTCGCACTGTTTTGTGCAGTTTATCACTCGCACTATTTTGCGTGTCGCACTGTTTTGTGCACTTCACACTCGCGCTATTTTGCGCGTCGCACTGTTTTGTGCAGTTTATCACTCGCGCTATTCTGCGCGTCGCACATTTTGTGCACTTCACACTCGCGCTATTTTGCGCGTCGCCCTGTTTTGTGCTGTTTAGCACTCGCGCTTTTTTGCGGGTCGCACTGTTTTGTGCAGTTCACACTCGCCCTCTTTTGCGCGTCGCACTGTTTCGTGCAGTTTATCCCTCGCGCTGTTATGCGCGCCGCACTATTTTGTGCAGTTCACACTCGCGCTATTTTGCGCGTTGCACGGTTTTGTGCAGTTTATCACTGGCGCTATTTTGCGCGTCGAACTGTTTTGTGCAGTTCACACTCGGGCTATTTTGCGCGTCACACTTTTTGTGCAGTTTATCACTTGCGGTATTTTCCGCGTCGCACTGTTTTGTGCAGTTTCTCACTCGCGCAATTTTGCGCGTCGCAGTATTTTGTGCAGTTCACAATCGCGCTATTTTGCGCGTCGCACTATTTTGTGCAGTTTATCACACACGCTATTTTCCGCGTCACATTGTTTGGTGCAGTTCACACTCGCGTTATTTTGCGCGTCGCACTATTTTCTGCAGTTTATCAATCGCGCTATTTTGCGCATCGCCCTGTTTTCTGCAGTTTATCACTCGCGCTATTTTGCGTGTCGCACTGTTTGGTGCAGTTCACACTCACGTTATTTTGGGCGACACACTGTTTTCTGCAGTTTATCACTCGCGCAATTTTGGGCATCGCACTGTTTTGTGCAGTTTATCACTCGCGCTATTTTGCGCGTCGCCCTGTTTTGTGCAGTTCACACTCGCGCTATTTTGTGGGTCGCACTGTTTTGTGCAGTTTATCGCTAGCGCTATTTTGCGCGTCGCACTATTTTGTGCAGTTCACACTCGCGCTATTTTGCGCGTCGCACTGTTTTGTGCAGTTTATCACTCGCGCTATTTTGCGCGTCGCACTGTTTTGTGCAGTTCACACTCGCCCGATTTTGCGCCTCGCACTGTTTTGTGCAGTTTATCACTCGCGCTATTTTACGCGTCGCACTGTTTTGTGCACTTCACACTCGCGCTATTTTGCGCGTCGCACTGTTTTGGGCTGTTTAGCACTCGCGCTGTTTTGCGGGTCGCACTGTTTTGTGCAGTTCACACTCGAGCTCTTTTGCACGTCGCACTGTTTCGTGCAGTTTATCACTCGCGCTGTTTTGCGCGTCGCACTGTTTTGTGCAGTTCACACTCGCGCTATTTAGCGCGTCGCACGGTTTTGTGCAGTTTATTACTGGCGCTATTTTGCGCGTCGAACTGTTTTGTGCAGTTCACACTCGGGCTATTTTGCGCGTCGCACTTTTTGTGCAGTTTATCACCCGCGGTATTTTCCGCGTCGCACTGTTTTGGGCAGTTTCTCACTCGCGCAATTTTGCGCGTCGCACTATTTTGTGCAGTTCACAGTCACGCTATTTTGCGCGTCGCACTATTTTGTGCAGTTTATCACTCGCGCTATTTTGCGCGTCACATTGTTTGGTGCAGTTCACACTCGCGTTATTTTGTGCGTCGCACATTTTTCCGCAGTTTATGACTCGCGCTATTTTGCGCGTCGCACTGTTTTGTGCAGTTTATCACTGGCGCTATTTTGCGGGTCGCACTGTTTTGTGCAGTTCACACTCGCGCTATTTTGCGCGTCGCACTATTTTGTGTAGTTTATCACTCGCGCTATTTTGCGCATCGCACTGTTTTCTGCAGTTTATCACTCGCGCTATTTTGGGCGTCGCACTATTTTGTGTAGTTCACAGTCGCGCTATTTTGCGCGTCGCACTGTTTTGTGCAGTTTATCAAACGCGCTATTTTGCGCGTCGCAGTGTTTTGTGCAGTTTATCACTCGCGCTATTTTGCACGTCGCACTATTTTGTGCTGTTCACACTCGCGCTATTTTGCGCGTCGCACTGTTTTGTACAGTTTATCACTCGCTATTTTGCGCGTCGCACTGTTTTTGTGCAGTTTATCACTCGCGCTATTTTGCGCGTCGCACTGTTTTTTGCGGTTCACACTCGCGCTATTTTGCGCGTCACACTGTTTTGTGCAGTTTATCACTCACGCTATTTTGCGCGTCGCACTATTTTGTGGAGTTTATCACTCGCGCTATTTTGCGCGTCGCACTGTTTTCCGCGGTTCACACTCGGCTATTTTGCGCGTCGCACTTTTTGTGCAGTTTATCAGCCGCGGTATTTTCCGCGTCGCACTGTTTTGTGCAGTGTCTCACTCGCGCCATTTTGTGCGTCGCACTATTTTGTGCAGTTCACAATCGCGTTATTTTGCGCATCGCACCATTTTGTGCAGTTTATCACTCGCGCTATTTTCCACGTCGCACTGTTTTGTGCAGTTTATCACTCGCGCTATTTTGCGCGTCGCACTGTTTTGTGGAGTTTATCACTCGCGCTATTTTGCGCGTCGCACTGTTTTCCGCAGTTCACACTCGGGCTATTTTGCGCGTCGCACTTTTTGTGCAGTTTATCAGCCGCGGTATTTTCCGCGTCGCACTGTTTTGTGCAGTTTATCACTCGCGCTATTTTGCGCGTCGCACAGTTTTGTGCAGTTTATCACTCGCGCTATTTTACGCGTCGCACTATTTTGTGCAGTTCACACTCGCGCTATTTTGCGCGTCGCACTGTTTTGTGCAGTTCACACTCGCGCGATTTTGCGCCTCGCACTGTTTTGTGCAGTTTATCACTCGCACTATTTTGCGTGTCGCACTGTTTTGTGCACTTCACATTCGCGCTATTTTGCGCGTCGCACTGTTTTGTGCAGTTTATCACTCGCGCTATTTTGCGCGTCGCACAGTTTGTGCACTTCACACTCGCGCTATTTTGCGCGTCCCCCTGTTTTGTGCTGTTTAGCACTCGCGCTGTTTTGCGGGTCGCACTGTTTTGTGCAGTTCACACTCGCCCTCTTTTGCGCGTCGCACTGTTTCGTGCAGTTTATCCCTCGCGCTGTTTTGCGCGTCGCACTGTTTTGTACAGTTCACACTCGCGCTATTTTGCGCGTTGCACGGTTTTGTGCAGTTTATCACTGGCGCTATTTTGCGCGTCGAACTGTTTTGTGCAGTTCACACTCGGGCTATTTTGCGCGTCACACTTTTTGTGCAGTTTATCACTTGCGGTATTTTCCGCGTCGCACTATTTTGTGCAGTTTCTCACTCGCGCAATTTTGCGCGTCGCAGTATTTTGTGCAGTTCACAATCGCGCTATTTTGCGCGTCGCACTATTTTGTGCAGTTTATCCCTCACGCTATTTTGCGCGTCACACTGTTTGGTGCAGTTCACACTCGCGTTATTTTGTGCGTCGCACTATTTTCTGCAGTTTATCAATCGCGCTATTTTGCGCGTCGCCCTATTTTCTGCAGTTTATCACTCGCGCTATTTTGCGCGTCGCACTGTTTGGTGCAGTTCACACTCACGTTATTTTGGGCGACACACTGTTTTCTGCAGTTTATCACTCGCGCAATTTTGGGCGTCGCACTGTTTTGTGCAGTTTATCACTCGCGCTATTTTGCGGGTCGCCCTGTTTTGTGCAGTTCACACTCGCGCTATTTTGCGGGTCGCACTGTTTTGTGCAGTTTATCGCTAGCGCTATTTTGCGTGTCGCACTATTTTGTGCAGTTCACACTCGCGCTATTTTGCGCGTCGCACTGTTTTGTGCAGTTTATCCCTCGCGCTATTTTGCGCGTCGCACTGTTTTGTGCAGTTTATCACTCGCGCTATTTTGCGCGTCGCACTGTTTTGTGCACTTCACACTCGCGCTATTTTGCGCGTCGCACTGTTTTGTGCTGTTTAGCACTCGCGCTGTTTTGCGGGTCGCACTGTTTTGTGCAGTTCACACTCGCGCTCTTTTGCGCGTCGCACTGTTTCGTGCAGTTTATCACTCGCGCTGTTTTGCGCGTCGCACTGTTTTGTGCAGTTCACACTCGCGCTATTTAGCGCGTCGCACGGTTTTGTGCAGTTTATCACTGGCGCTATTTTGCGCGTCGAACTGTTTTGTGCAGTTCACACTCGGGCTATTTTGCGCGTCGCACTTTTTGTGCAGTTTATCACCCGCGGTATTTTCCGCGTCGCACTGTTTTGTGCAGTTTCTCACTCGCGCAATTTTGCGCGTCGCACTATTTTGTGCAGTTCACAGTCACGCTATTTTGCGCGTCGCACTATTTTGTGTAGTTTATCACTCGCGCTATTTTGCGCGTCACATTGTTTGGTGCAGTTCACACTCGCGTTATTTTGTGCGTCGCACATTTTTCTACAGTTTATGACTCTCGCTATTTTGCGCGTCGCACTGTTTTGTGCAGTTTATCACTGGCGCTATTTTGCGGGTCGCACTGTTTTGTGCAGTTCACACTCGCGCTATTTTGCGCGTCGCACTATTTTGTGTAGTTTATCACTCGCGCTATTTTGCGCATCGCACTGTTTTCTGCAGTTTATCACTCGCGCTATTTTGGGCGTCGCACTATTTTGTGCAGTTCACACTCGCGCTATTTTGCGCGTCGCACTGTTTTGTGCAGTTTATCACTCGCGCTATTTTGCGCGTCGCAGTGTTTTGTGCAGTTTATCACTCGCGCTATTTTGCACGTCGTACTATTTTGTGCTGTTCACACTCGCGCTATTTTGCGCGTCGCACTGTTTCGTACAGTTTATCACTCGCTATTTTGCGCGTCGCACTGTTTTTGTGCAGTTTATCACTCGCGCTATTTTGCGCGTCGCACTGTTTTTTGCGGTTCACACTCGCGCTATTTTGCGCGTCACACTGTTTTGTGCAGTTTATCACTCACGCTATTTTGCGCGTCGCACTATTTTGTGGAGTTTATCACTCGCGCTATTTTGCGTGTCGCACTGTTTTCCGCGGTTCACACTCGGGCTATTTTGCGCGTCGCACTTTTGTGCAGTTTATCAGCCGCGGTATTTTTCGCGTCGCACTGTTTTGTGTAGATTCTCACTCGCGCTATTTTGTGCGTCGCACTATTTTTGTGCAGTTCACAATCGCGTTATTTTGCGCATCGCACCATTTTGTGCAGTTTATCACTCGCGCTATTTTCCCCGTCGCACTGTTTTGTGCAGGTTTATCACTCGCGCTATTTTGCGCGTCGCACTGTTTTGTGGAGTTTATCACTCGCGCTATTTTGCGCGTCGCACTGTTTTCCGCAGTTCACACTCGGGCTATTTTGCGCGTCGCACTTTTTGTGCAGTTTATCAGCCGCGGTATTTTCCGCGTCGCACTGTTTTGTGCAGTTTATCACTCGCGCTATTTTGCGCGTCGCACTGTTTTGTGCAGTTTATCACTCGCGCTATTTTGCGCGTCGCACTATTTTGTGCAGTTCACACTCGCGCTATTTTGCGCGTCGCACTGTTTTGTGCAGTTTATCACTCGCGCTATTTTGCGCGTCGCACTGTTTTGTGCAGTTCACACTCGCGCGATTTTGCGCCTCGCACTGTTTTGTGCAGTTTATCACTCGCGCTATTTTGCGGGTCGCACTGTTTTGTGCACTTCACACTCGCGCTATTTTGCGCGTCGCACTGTTTTGTGCAGTTTATCACTCGCGCTATTTTGCGCGTCGCACAGTTTGTGCACTTCACACTCGCGCTATTTTGCGCGTCGCCCTGTTTTGTGCTGTTTAGCACTCGCGCTGTTTTGCGGGTCGCACTGTTTTGTGCAGTTCACACTCGCCCTCTTTTGCGCGTCGCACTGTTTCGTGCAGTTTATCCCTCGCGCTGTTTTGCGCGTCGCACTGTTTTGCGCAGTTCACACTCGCGCTATTTTGCGCGGTCGCACGGTTTTGTGCAGTTTATCACTGGCGCTATTTTGCGCGTCGAACTGTTTTGTGCAGTTCACACTCGGGCTATTTTGCGCGTCACACTTTTTGTGCAGTTTATCACTTGCGGTATTTTCCGCGTCGCACTGTTTTGTGCAGTTTCTCACTCGCGCAATTTTGCGCGTCGCAGTATTTTGTGCAGTTCACAATCGCGCTATTTTGCGCGTCGCACTATTTTGTGCAGTTTATCACTCACGCTATTTTGCGCGTCACACTGTTTGGAGCAGTTCACACTCGCGTTATTTTGTGCGTCGCACTATTTTCTGCAGTTTATCAATCGCGCTATTTTGCGCGTCGCCCTATTTTCTGCAGTTTATCACTCGCGCTATTTTGCGCGTCGCACTGTTTGGTGCAGTTCACACTCACGTTATTTTGGGCGACACACTGTTTTCTGCAGTTTATCACTCGCGCAATTTTGGGCGTCGCACTGTTTTGTGCAGTTTATCACTTGCGCTATTTTGCGCGTCGCCCTGTTTTGTGCAGTTCACACTCGCGCTATTTTGCGGGTCGCACTGTTTTGTGCAGTTTATCGCTAGCGCTATTTTGCGCGTCGCACTATTTTGTGCAGTTCACACTCGCGTTATTTTGCGCGTCGCACTGTTTTGTGCAGTTTATCCCTCGCGCTATTTTGCGCGTCGCACTGTTTTGTGCAGTTTATCACTCGCGCTATTTTGCGCGTCGCACTGTTTTGTGCACTTCACACTCGCGCGATTTTGCGCCTCGCACTGTTTTGTGCTGTTTATCACTCGCGCTATTTTGCGCGTCGCACTGTTTTGTGCACTTCACACTCGCGCTATTTTCCGCGTCGCACTGTTTTGTGCAGTTTATCACTCGCGCAATTTTGCGCGTCGCACTATTTTGTGCAGTTCACAGTCACGCTATTTTGCGCGTCGCACTATTTTGTGTAGTTTATCACTCGCGCTATTTTGCGCGTCACATTGTTTGGTGCAGTTCACACTCGCGTTATTTTGTGCGTCGCACATTTTTCTACAGTTTATGACTCTCGCTATTTTGCGCGTCGCACTGTTTTGTGCAGTTTATCACTGGCGCTATTTTGCGGGTCGCACTGTTTTGTGCAGTTCACACTCGCGCTATTTTGCGCGTCGCACTATTTTGTGTAGTTTATCACTCGCGCTATTTTGCGCATCGCACTGTTTTCTGCAGTTTATCACTCGCGCTATTTTGGGCGTCGCACTATTTTGTGCAGTTCACACTCGCGCTATTTTGCGCGTCGCACTGTTTTGTGCAGTTTATCACTCGCGCTATTTTGCGCGTCGCAGTGTTTTGTGCAGTTTATCACTCGCGCTATTTTGCACGTCGTACTATTTTGTGCTGTTCACACTCGCGCTATTTTGCGCGTCGCACTGTTTCGTACAGTTTATCACTCGCTATTTTGCGCGTCGCACTGTTTTTGTGCAGTTTATCACTCGCGCTATTTTGCGCGTCGCACTGTTTTTTGCGGTTCACACTCGCGCTATTTTGCGCGTCACACTGTTTTGTGCAGTTTATCACTCACGCTATTTTGCGCGTCGCACTATTTTGTGGAGTTTATCACTCGCGCTATTTTGCGTGTCGCACTGTTTTCCGCGGTTCACACTCGGGCTATTTTGCGCGTCGCACTTTTTGTGCAGTTTATCAGCCGCGGTATTTTTCGCGTCGCACTGTTTTGTGTAGATTCTCACTCGCGCTATTTTGTGCGTCGCACTATTTTGTGCAGTTCACAATCGCGTTATTTTGCGCATCGCACCATTTTGTGCAGTTTATCACTCGCGCTATTTTCCCCCGTCGCACTGTTTTGTGCAGTTTATCACTCGCGCTATTTTGCGCGTCGCACTGTTTTGTGGAGTTTATCACTCGCGCTATTTTGCGCGTCGCACTGTTTTCCGCAGTTCACACTCGGGCTATTTTGCGCGTCGCACTTTTTGTGCAGTTTATCAGCCGCGGTATTTTCCGCGTCGCACTGTTTTGTGCAGTTTATCACTCGCGCTATTTTGCGCGTCGCACTGTTTTGTGCAGTTTATCACTCGCGCTATTTTGCGCGTCGCACTATTTTGTGCAGTTCACACTCGCGCTATTTTGCGCGTCGCACTGTTTTGTGCAGTTTATCACTCGCGCTATTTTGCGCGTCGCACTGTTTTGTGCAGTTCACACTCGCGCGATTTTGCGCCTCGCACTGTTTTGTGCAGTTTATCACTCGCGCTATTTTGCGGGTCGCACTGTTTTGTGCACTTCACACTCGCGCTATTTTGCGCGTCGCACTGTTTTGTGCAGTTTATCACTCGCGCTATTTTGCGCGTCGCACAGTTTGTGCACTTCACACTCGCGCTATTTTGCGCGTCGCCCTGTTTTGTGCTGTTTAGCACTCGCGCTGTTTTGCGGGTCGCACTGTTTTGTGCAGTTCACACTCGCCCTCTTTTGCGCGTCGCACTGTTTCGTGCAGTTTATCCCTCGCGCTGTTTTGCGCGTCGCACTGTTTTGCGCAGTTCACACTCGCGCTATTTTGCGCGTCGCACGGTTTTGTGCAGTTTATCACTGGCGCTATTTTGCGCGTCGAACTGTTTTGTGCAGTTCACACTCGGGCTATTTTGCGCGTCACACTTTTTGTGCAGTTTATCACTTGCGGTATTTTCCGCGTCGCACTGTTTTGTGCAGTTTCTCACTCGCGCAATTTTGCGCGTCGCAGTATTTTGTGCAGTTCACAATCGCGCTATTTTGCGCGTCGCACTATTTTGTGCAGTTTATCACTCACGCTATTTTGCGCGTCACACTGTTTGGAGCAGTTCACACTCGCGTTATTTTGTGCGTCGCACTATTTTCTGCAGTTTATCAATCGCGCTATTTTGCGCGTCGCCCTATTTTCTGCAGTTTATCACTCGCGCTATTTTGCGCGTCGCACTGTTTGGTGCAGTTCACACTCACGTTATTTTGGGCGACACACTGTTTTCTGCAGTTTATCACTCGCGCAATTTTGGGCGTCGCACTGTTTTGTGCAGTTTATCACTTGCGCTATTTTGCGCGTCGCCCTGTTTTGTGCAGTTCACACTCGCGCTATTTTGCGGGTCGCACTGTTTTGTGCAGTTTATCGCTAGCGCTATTTTGCGCGTCGCACTATTTTGTGCAGTTCACACTCGCGTTATTTTGCGCGTCGCACTGTTTTGTGCAGTTTATCCCTCGCGCTATTTTGCGCGTCGCACTGTTTTGTGCAGTTTATCACTCGCGCTATTTTGCGCGTCGCACTGTTTTGTGCACTTCACACTCGCGCGATTTTGCGCCTCGCACTGTTTTGTGCTGTTTATCACTCGCGCTATTTTGCGCGTCGCACTGTTTTGTGCACTTCACACTCGCGCTATTTTGCGCGTCGCACTGTTTTGTGCAGTTTATCACTCGCGCTATTTTGCGCGTCGCACTGTTTTGTGCACTTCACACTCGCGCTATTTTGCGCGTCACACTGTTTTGTGCTGTTTAGCACTCGCGCTGTTTTGCGGGTCGCACTGTTTTGTGCAGTTCACACTCGCGCTCTTTTGCGCGTCGCACTGTTTCGTGCAGTTTATCCCTCGCGCTGTTTTGCGCGTCGCACTGTTTTGTGCAGTTCACACCCGCGCTATTTTGCGCGTCGCACGGTTTTGTGCAGTTTATCACTGGGGCTATTTTGCGCGTCGAACTGTTTTGTGCAGTTCACACTCGGGCTATTTTGCGCGTCGCACTTTTTGTGCAGTTTATCACCCGCGGTATTTTCCGCGTCGCACTGTTTTGTGCTGTTTCTCACTCGCGCAATTTTGCGCGTCGCACTATTTTGTGCAGTTCACAGTCACGCCATTTTGCGCGTCGCACTATTTTGTGCAGTTTATCACTCGCGCTATTTTGCGCGTCACATTGTTTGGTGCAGTTCACACTCGCGTTATTTTGTGCGTCGCACATTTTTCTGCAGTTTATGACTCTCGCTATTTTGCGCGTCGCAGTGTTTTGTGCAGTTTATCACTCGCGCTATTTTGCACGTCGCACTATTTTGTGCTGTTCACACTCGCGCTATTTTGCGCGTCGCACTGTTTTGTACAGTTTATCACTCGCTATTTTGCGCGTCGCACTGTTTTTGTGCAGTTTATCACTCGCGCTATTTTGCGCGTCGCACTGTTTTTTGCGGTTCACACTCGCGCTATTTTGCGCGTCACACTGTTTTGTGCAGTTTATCACTCACGCTATTTTGCGCGTCGCACTATTTTGTGGAGTTTATCACTCGCGCTATTTTGCGCGTCGCACTGTTTTCCGCGGTTCACACTCGGGCTATTTTGCGCGTCGCACTTTTTGTGCAGTTTATCAGCCGCGGTATTTTCCGCGTCGCACTGTTTTGTGCAGTTTCTCACTCGCGCTATTTTGTGCGTCGCACTATTTTGTGCAGTTCACAATCGCGTTATTTTGCGCATCGCACCATTTTGTGCAGTTTATCACTCGCGCTATTTTCCACGTCGCACTGTTTTGTGCAGTTTATCACTCGCGCTATTTTGCGCGTCGCACTGTTTTGTGGAGTTTATCACTCGCGCTATTTTGCGCGTCGCACTGTTTTCCGCAGTTCACACTCGGGCTATTTTGCGCGTCGCACTTTTTGTGCAGTTTATCAGCCGCGGTATTTTGCGCGTCGCACTGTTTTGTGCAGTTTATCACTCGCGCTATTTTGCGCGTCGCACAGTTTTGTGCAGTTTATCACTCGCGCTATTTTGCGCGTCGCACTATTTTGTGCAGTTCACACTCGCGCTATTTTGCGCGTCGCACTGTTTTGTGCAGTTCACACTCGCGCGATTTTGCGCCTCGCACTGTTTTGTGCAGTTTATCACTCGCACTATTTTGCGTGTCGCACTGTTTTGTGCACTTCACACTCGCGCTATTTTGCGCGTCGCACTGTTTTGTGCAGTTTATCACTCGCTATTTTGCGCATCGCACTGTTTTTGTGCAGTTTATCACTCGCGCTATTTTGCGCGTCGCACTGTTTTTTGCGGTTCACACTCGCGCTATTTTGCGCGTCACACTGTTTTGTGCAGTTTATCACTCACGCTATTTTGCGCGTCGCACTATTTTGTGGAGTTTATCACTCGCGCTATTTTGCGTGTCGCACTGTTTTCCGCGGTTCACACTCGGGCTATTTTGCGCGTCGCACTTTTTGTGCAGTTTATCAGCCGCGGTATTTTTCGCGTCGCACTGTTTTGTGTAGATTCTCACTCGCGCTATTTTGTGCGTCGCACTATTTTGTGCAGTTCACAATCGCGTTATTTTGCGCATCGCACCATTTTGTGCAGTTTATCACTCGCGCTATTTTCCCCGTCGCACTGTTTTGTGCAGTTTATCACTCGCGCTATTTTGCGCGTCGCACTGTTTTGTGGAGTTTATCACTCGCGCTATTTTGCGCGTCGCACTGTTTTCCGCAGTTCACACTCGGGCTATTTTGCGCGTCGCACTTTTTGTGCAGTTTATCAGCCGCGGTATTTTCCGCATCGCACTGTTTTGTGCAGTTTATCACTCGCGCTATTTTGCGCGTCGCACTGTTTTGTGCAGTTTATCACTCGCGCTATTTTGCGCGTCGCACTATTTTGTGCAGTTCACACTCGCGCTATTTTGCGCGTCGCACTGTTTTGTGCAGTTTATCACTCGCGCTATTTTGCGCGTCGCACTGTTTTGTGCAGTTCACACTCGCGCGATTTTGCGCCTCGCACTGTTTTGTGCAGTTTATCACTCGCGCTATTTTGCGGGTCGCACTGTTTTGTGCACTTCACACTCGCGCTATTTTGCGCGTCGCACTGTTTTGTGCAGTTTATCACTCGCGCTATTTTGCGCGTCGCACAGTTTGTGCACTTCACACTCGCGCTATTTTGCGCGTCGCCCTGTTTTGTGCTGTTTAGCACTCGCGCTGTTTTGCGGGTCGCACTGTTTTGTGCAGTTCACACTCGCCCTCTTTTGCGCGTCGCACTGTTTCGTGCAGTTTATCCCTCGCGCTGTTTTGCGCGTCGCACTGTTTTGCGCAGTTCACACTCGCGCTATTTTGCGCGTCGCACGGTTTTGTGCAGTTTATCACTGGCGCTATTTTGCGCGTCGAACTGTTTTGTGCAGTTCACACTCGGGCTATTTTGCGCGTCACACTTTTTGTGCAGTTTATCACTTGCGGTATTTTCCGCGTCGCACTGTTTTGTGCAGTTTCTCACTCGCGCAATTTTGCGCGTCGCAGTATTTTGTGCAGTTCACAATCGCGCTATTTTGCGCGTCGCACTATTTTGTGCAGTTTATCACTCACGCTATTTTGCGCGTCACACTGTTTGGAGCAGTTCACACTCGCGTTATTTTGTGCGTCGCACTATTTTCTGCAGTTTATCAATCGCGCTATTTTGCGCGTCGCCCTATTTTCTGCAGTTTATCACTCCCGCTATTTTGCGCGTCGCACTGTTTGGTGCAGTTCACACTCACGTTATTTTGGGCGACACACTGTTTTCTGCAGTTTATCACTCGCGCAATTTTGGGCGTCGCACTGTTTTGTGCAGTTTATCACTTGCGCTATTTTGCGGGTCGCCCTGTTTTGTGCAGTTCACACTCGCGCTATTTTGCGGGTCGCACTGTTTTGTGCAGTTTATCGCTAGCGCTATTTTGCGCGTCGCACTATTTTGTGCAGTTCACACTCGCGTTATTTTGCGCGTCGCACTGTTTTGTGCAGTTTATCCCTCGCGCTATTTTGCGCGTCGCACTGTTTTGTGCAGTTTATCACTCGCGCTATTTTGCGCGTCGCACTGTTTTGTGCACTTCACACTCGCGCGATTTTGCGCCTCGCACTGTTTTGTGCTGTTTATCACTCGCGCTATTTTGCGCGTCGCACTGTTTTGTGCACTTCACACTCGCGCTATTTTGCGCGTCGCACTGTTTTGTGCAGTTTATTACTGGCGCTATTTTGCGCGTCGAACTGTTTTGTGCAGTTCACACTCGGGCTATTTTGCGCGTCGCACTTTTTGTGCAGTTTATCACCCGCGGTATTTTCCGCGTCGCACTGTTTTGTGCTGTTTCTCACTCGCGCAATTTTGCGCGTCGCACTATTTTGTGCAGTTCACAGTCACGCCATTTTGCGCGTCGCACTATTTTGTGCAGTTTATCACTCGCGCTATTTTGCGCGTCACATTGTTTGGTGCAGTTCACACACGCGTTATTTTGTGCGTCGCACATTTTTCTGCAGTTTATGACTCTCGCTATTTTGCGCGTCGCAGTGTTTTGTGCAGTTTATCACTCGCGCTATTTTGCACGTCGCACTATTTTGTGCTGTTCACACTCGCGCTATTTTGCGCGTCGCACTGTTTTGTACAGTTTATCACTCGCTATTTTGCGCGTCGCACTGTTTTTGTGCAGTTTATCACTCGCGCTATTTTGCGCGTCGCACTGTTTTTTGCGGTTCACACTCGCGCTATTTTGCGCGTCACACTGTTTTGTGCAGTTTATCACTCACGCTATTTTGCGCGTCGCACTATTTTGTGGAGTTTATCACTCGCGCTATTTTGCGCGTCGCACTGTTTTCCGCGGTTCACACTCGGGCTATTTTGCGCGTCGCACTTTTTGTGCAGTTTATCAGCCGCGGTATTTTCCGCGTCGCACTGTTTTGTGCAGTTTCTCACTCGCGCTATTTTGTGCGTCGCACTATTTTGTGCAGTTCACAATCGCGTTATTTTGCGCATCGCACCATTTTGTGCAGTTTATCACTCGCGCTATTTTCCACGTCGCACTGTTTTGTGCAGTTTATCACTCGCGCTATTTTGCGCGTCGCACTGTTTTGTGGAGTTTATCACTCGCGCTATTTTGCGCGTCGCACTGTTTTCCGCAATTCACACTCGGGCTATTTTGCGCGTCGCACTTTTTGTGCAGTTTATCAGCCGCGGTATTTTGCGCGTCGCACTGTTTTGTGCAGTTTATCACTCGCGCTATTTTGCGCGTCGCACAGTTTTGTGCAGTTTATCACTCGCGCTATTTTGCGCGTCGCACTATTTTGTGCAGTTCACACTCGCGCTATTTTGCGCGTCGCACTGTTTTGTGCAGTTCACACTCGCGCGATTTTGCGCCTCGCACTGTTTTGTGCAGTTTATCACTCGCACTATTTTGCGTGTCGCACTGTTTTGTGCACTTCACACTCGCGCTATTTTGCGCGTCGCACTGTTTTTGTGCAGTTTATCACTCGCGCTATTTTGCGCGTCGCACTGTTTTTTGCGGTTCACACTCGCGCTATTTTGCGCGTCACACTGTTTTGTGCAGTTTATCACTCACGCTATTTTGCGCGTCGCACTATTTTGTGGAGTTTATCACTCGCGCTATTTTGCGTGTCGCACTGTTTTCCGCGGTTCACACTCGGGCTATTTTGCGCGTCGCACTTTTTGTGCAGTTTATCAGCCGCGGTATTTTTCGCGTCGCACTGTTTTGTGTAGATTCTCACTCGCGCTATTTTGTGCGTCGCACTATTTTGTGCAGTTCACAATCGCGTTATTTTGCGCATCGCACCATTTTGTGCAGTTTATCACTCGCGCTATTTTCCCCGTCGCACTGTTTTGTGCAGTTTATCACTCGCGCTATTTTGCGCGTCGCACTGTTTTGTGGAGTTTATCACTCGCGCTATTTTGCGCGTCGCACTGTTTTCCGCAGTTCACACTCGGGCTATTTTGCGCGTCGCACTTTTTGTGCAGTTTATCAGCCGCGGTATTTTCCGCGTCGCACTGTTTTGTGCAGTTTATCACTCGCGCTATTTTGCGCGTCGCACTGTTTTGTGCAGTTTATCACTCGCGCTATTTTGCGCGTCGCACTATTTTGTGCAGTTCACACTCGCGCTATTTTGCGCGTCGCACTGTTTTGTGCAGTTTATCACTCGCGCTATTTTGCGCGTCGCACTGTTTTGTGCAGTTCACACTCGCGCGATTTTGCGCCTCGCACTGTTTTGTGCAGTTTATCACTCGCGCTATTTTGCGGGTCGCACTGTTTTGTGCACTTCACACTCGCGCTATTTTGCGCGTCGCACTGTTTTGTGCAGTTTATCACTCGCGCTATTTTGCGCGTCGCACAGTTTGTGCACTTCACACTCGCGCTATTTTGCGCGTCGCCCTGTTTTGTGCTGTTTAGCACTCGCGCTGTTTTGCGGGTCGCACTGTTTTGTGCAGTTCACACTCGCCCTCTTTTGCGCGTCGCACTGTTTCGTGCAGTTTATCCCTCGCGCTGTTTTGCGCGTCGCACTGTTTTGCGCAGTTCACACTCGCGCTATTTTGCGCGTCGCACGGTTTTGTGCAGTTTATCACTGGCGCTATTTTGCGCGTCGAACTGTTTTGTGCAGTTCACACTCGGGCTATTTTGCGCGTCACACTTTTTGTGCAGTTTATCACTTGCGGTATTTTCCGCGTCGCACTGTTTTGTGCAGTTTCTCACTCGCGCAATTTTGCGCGTCGCAGTATTTTGTGCAGTTCACAATCGCGCTATTTTGCGCGTCGCACTATTTTGTGCAGTTTATCACTCACGCTATTTTGCGCGTCACACTGTTTGGAGCAGTTCACACTCGCGTTATTTTGTGCGTCGCACTATTTTCTGCAGTTTATCAATCGCGCTATTTTGCGCGTCGCCCTATTTTCTGCAGTTTATCACTCGCGCTATTTTGCGCGTCGCACTGTTTGGTGCAGTTCACACTCACGTTATTTTGGGCGACACACTGTTTTCTGCAGTTTATCACTCGCGCAATTTTGGGCGTCGCACTGTTTTGTGCAGTTTATCACTTGCGCTATTTTGCGCGTCGCCCTGTTTTGTGCAGTTCACACTCGCGCTATTTTGCGGGTCGCACTGTTTTGTGCAGTTTATCGCTAGCGCTATTTTGCGCGTCGCACTATTTTGTGCAGTTCACACTCGCGTTATTTTGCGCGTCGCACTGTTTTGTGCAGTTTATCCCTCACGCTATTTTGCGCGTCGCACTGTTTTGTGCAGTTTATCACTCGCGCTATTTTGCGCGTCGCACTGTTTTGTGCACTTCACACTCGCGCGATTTTGCGCCTCGCACTGTTTTGTGCTGTTTATCACTCGCGCTATTTTGCGCGTCGCACTGTTTTGTGCACTTCACACTCGCGCTATTTTGCGCGTCGCACTGTTTTGTGCAGTTTATCACTCGCGCTATTTTGCGCGTCGCACTGTTTTGTGCACTTCACACTCGCGCTATTTTGCGCGTCACACTGTTTTGTGCTGTTTAGCACTCGCGCTGTTTTGCGGGTCGCACTGTTTTGTGCAGTTCACACTCGCGCTCTTTTGCGCGTCGCACTGTTTCGTGCAGTTTATCCCTCGCGCTGTTTTGCGCGTCGCACTGTTTTGTGCAGTTCACACCCGCGCTATTTTGCGCGTCGCACGGTTTTGTGCAGTTTATCACTGGGGCTATTTTGCGCGTCGAACTGTTTTGTGCAGTTCACACTCGGGCTATTTTGCGCGTCGCACTTTTTGTGCAGTTTATCACCCGCGGTATTTTCCGCGTCGCACTGTTTTGTGCTGTTTCTCACTCGCGCAATTTTGCACGTCGCACTATTTTGTGCAGTTCACAGTCACGCCATTTTGCGCGTCGCACTATTTTGTGCAGTTTATCACTCGCGCTATTTTGCGCGTCACATTGTTTGGTGCAGTTCACACTCGCGTTATTTTGTGCGTCGCACATTTTTCTGCAGTTTATGACTCTCGCTATTTTGCGCGTCGCAGTGTTTTGTGCAGTTTATCACTCGCGCTATTTTGCACGTCGCACTATTTTGTGCTGTTCACACTCGCGCTATTTTGCGCGTCGCACTGTTTTGTACAGTTTATCACTCGCTATTTTGCGCGTCGCACTGTTTTTGTGCAGTTTATCACTCGCGCTATTTTGCGCGTCGCACTGTTTTTTGCGGTTCACACTCGCGCTATTTTGCGCGTCACACTGTTTTGTGCAGTTTATCACTCACGCTATTTTGCGCGTCGCACTATTTTGTGGAGTTTATCACTCGCGCTATTTTGCGCGTCGCACTGTTTTCCGCGGTTCACACTCGGGCTATTTTGCGCGTCGCACTTTTTGTGCAGTTTATCAGCCGCGGTATTTTCCGCGTCGCACTGTTTTGTGCAGTTTCTCACTCGCGCTATTTTGTGCGTCGCACTATTTTGTGCAGTTCACAATCGCGTTATTTTGCGCATCGCACCATTTTGTGCAGTTTATCACTCGCGCTATTTTCCACGTCGCACTGTTTTTGTGCAGTTTATCACTCGCGCTATTTTGCGCGTCGCACTGTTTTGTGGAGTTTATCACTCGCGCTATTTTGCGCGTCGCACTGTTTTCCGCAATTCACACTCGGGCTATTTTGCGCGTCGCACTTTTTGTGCAGTTTATCAGCCGCGGTATTTTGCGCGTCGCACTGTTTTGTGCAGTTTATCACTCGCGCTATTTTGCGCGTCGCACAGTTTTTGTGCAGTTTATCACTCGCGCTATTTGCGCGTCGCACTATTTTGTGCAGTTCACACTCGCGCTATTTTGCGCGTCGCACTGTTTTGTGCAGTTCACACTCGCGCGATTTTGCGCCTCGCACTGTTTTGTGTGCAGTTTATCACTCGCACTATTTTGCGTGTCGCACTGTTTTGTGCACTTCACACTCGCGCTATTTTGCGCGTCGCACTGTTTTGTGCAGTTTATCACTCGCGCTATTCTGCGCGTCGCACATTTTGTGCACTTCACACTCGCGCTATTTTGCGCGTCGCCCTGTTTTGTGCTGTTTAGGGACTCGCGCTGTTTTGCGGGTCGCACTGTTTTGTGCAGTTCACACTCGCCCTCTTTTGCGCGTCGCACTGTTTCGTGCAGTTTATCCCTCGCGCTGTTATGCGCGTCGCACTGTTTTGTGCAGTTCACACTCGCGCTATTTTGCGCGTTGCACGGTTTTGTGCAGTTTATCACTGGCGCTATTTTGCGCATCGAACTGTTTTGTGCAGTTCACACTCGGGCTATTTTGCGCGTCACACTTTTTGTGCAGTTTATCACTTGCGGTATTTTCCGCGTCGCACTGTTTTGTGCAGTTTCTCACTCGCGCAATTTTGCGCGTCGCAGTATTTTGTGCAGTTCACAATCGCGCTATTTTGCGCGTCGCACTATTTTGTGCAGTTTATCACACACGCTATTTTGCGCGGCACACTGTTTGGTGCAGTTCACACTCGCGTTATTTTGCGCGTCGCACTATTTTCTGCAGTTTATCAATCGCGCTATTTTGCGCATCGCCCTGTTTTCTGCAGTTTATCACTCGCGCCTATTTTGCGTGTCGCACTGTTTGGTGCAGGTTCACACTCACGTTATTTTGGGCGACACACTGTTTTCTGCAGTTTATCACTCGCGCAATTTTGGGCGTCGCACTGTTTTGTGCAGTTTATCACTCGCGCTATTTTGCGCGTCGCCCTGTTTTGTGCAGTTCACACTCGCGCTATTTTGTGGGTCGCACTGTTTTGTGCAGTTTATCGCTTAGCGCTATTTTGCGCGTCGCACTATTTTGTGCAGTTCACACTCGCGCTATTTTGCGCGTCGCACTGTTTTGTGCAGTTTATCACTCGCGCTATTTTGCGCGTCGCACTGTTTTGTGCAGTTCACACTCGCCCGATTTTGCGCCTCGCACTGTTTTGTGCAGTTTATCACTCGCGCTATTTTACGCGTCGCACTGTTTTGTGCACTTCACACTCGCGCTATTTTGCGCGTCGCACTGTTTTGGGCTGTTTAGCACTCGCGCTGTTTTGCGGGTCGCACTGTTTTGTGCAGTTCACACTCGAGCTCTTTTGCGCGTCGCACTGTTTTGTGCAGTTCACACTCGCGCTATTCAGCGCGTCGCACGGTTTTGTGCAGTTTATCACTGGCGCTATTTTGCGCGTCGAACTGTTTTGTGCAGTTCACACTCGGCTATTTTGCGCGTCGCACTTTTTGTGCAGTTTATCACCCGCGGTTATTTTCCGCGTCGCACTGTTTTGTGCAGTTTCTCACTCGCGCAATTTTGCGCGTCGCACTATTTTGTGCAGTTCACAGTCATGCTATTTTGCGCGTCGCACTATTTTGTGCAGTTTATCACTCGCGCTATTTTGCGCGTCACATTGTTTGGTCAGTTCACACTCGCGTTATTTTGTGCGTCGCACATTTTTCTGCAGTTTATGACTCGCGCTATTTTGCGCGTCGCACTGTTTTGTGCAGTTTATCACTGGCGCTATTTTGCGGGTCGCACTGTTTTGTGCAGTTCACACTCGCGCTATTTTGCGCGTCGCACTATTTTGTGTAGTTTATCACTCGCGCTATTTTGCGCATCGCACTGTTTTCTGCAGTTTATCACTCGCGCTATTTTGGGCGTCGCACTATTTTGTGTAGTTCACACTCGCGCTATTTTGCGCGTCGCACTGTTTTGTGCAGTTTATCACTCGCGCTATTTTGCGCGTCGCAGTGTTTTGTGCAGTTTATCACTCGCGCTATTTTGCACGTCGCACTATTTTGTGCTGTTCACACTCGCGCTATTTTGCGCGTCGCACTGTTTTGTACAGTTTATCACTCGCTATTTTGCGCGTCGCACTGTTTTTGTGCAGTTTATCACTCGCGCTATTTTGCGCGTCGCACTGTTTTTTGCGGTTCACACTCGCGCTATTTTGCGCGTCACACTGTTTTGTGCAGTTTATCACTCACGCTATTTTGCGCGTCGCACTATTTTGTGGAGTTTATCACTCGCGCTATTTTGCGCGTCGCACTGTTTTCCGCGGTTCACACTCGGGCTATTTTGCGCGTCGCACTTTTTTGTGCAGTTTATCAGCCGCGGTATTTTCCGCGTCGCACTGTTTTGTGCAGTTTCTCACTCGCGCTATTTTTGTGCGTCGCACTATTTTGTGCAGTTCACAATCGCGTTATTTTGCGCATCGCACCATTTTGTGCAGTTTATCACTCGCGCTATTTTCCACGTCGCACTGTTTTGTGCAGTTTATCACTCGCGCTATTTTGCGCGTCGCACTGTTTTGTGGAGTTTATCACTCGCGCTATTTTGCGCGTCGCACTGTTTTCCGCAGTTCACACTCGGGCTATTTTGCGCGTCGCACTTTTTGTGCAGTTTATCAGCCGCGGTATTTTGCGCGTCGCACTGTTTTGTGCAGTTTATCACTCGCGCTATTTTGCGCGTCGCACAGTTTTGTGCAGTTTATCACTCGCGCTATTTTGCGCGTCGCACTATTTTGTGCAGTTCACACTCGCGCTATTTTGCGCGTCGCACTGTTTTGTGCAGTTCACACTCGCGCGATTTTGCGCCTCGCACTGTTTTGTGCAGTTTATCACTCGCACTATTTTGCGTGTCGCACTGTTTTGTGCACTTCACACTCGCGCTATTTTGCGCGTCGCACCGTTTTGTGCAGTTTATCACTCGCGCTATTCTGCGCGTCGCACATTTTGTGCACTTCACACTCGCGCTATTTTGCGCGTCGCCCTGTTTTGTGCTGTTTAGCACTCGCGCTGTTTTGCGGGTCGCACTGTTTTGTGCAGTTCACACTCGCCCTCTTTTGCGCGTCGCACTGTTTCGTGCAGTTTATCCCTCGCGCTGTTATGCGCGTCGCACTGTTTTGTGCAGTTCACACTCGCGCTATTTTGCGCGTTGCACGGTTTTGTGCAGTTTATCACTGGCGCTATTTTGCGCGTCGAACTGTTTTGTGCAGTTCACACTCGGGCTATTTTGCGCGTCACACTTTTTGTGCAGTTTATCACTTGCGGTATTTTCCGCGTCGCACTGTTTTGTGCAGTTTCTCACTCGCGCAATTTTCCGCGTCGCAGTATTTTGTGCAGTTCACAATCGCGCTATTTTGCGCGTCGCACTATTTTGTGCAGTTTATCACACACGCTATTTTGCGCGTCACACTGTTTGGTGCAGTTCACACTCGCGTTATTTTGCGCGTCGCACTATTTTCTGCAGTTTATCAATCGCGCTATTTTGCGCATCGCCCTGTTTTCTGCAGTTTATCACTCGCGCTATTTTGCGTGTCGCACTGTTTGGTGCAGTTCACACTCACGTTATTTTGGGCGACACACTGTTTTCTGCAGTTTATCACTCGCGCAATTTTGGGCGTCGCACTGTTTTGTGCAGTTTATCACTCGCGCTATTTTGCGCGTCGCCCTGTTTTGTGCAGTTCACACTCGCGCTATTTTGTGGGTCGCACTGTTTTGTGCAGTTTATCGCTAGCGCTATTTTGCGCGTCGCACTATTTTGTGCAGTTCACACTCGCGCTATTTTGCGCGTCGCACTGTTTTGTGCAGTTTATCACTCGCGCTATTTTGCGCGTCGCACTGTTTTGTGCAGTTCACACTCGCCCGATTTTGCGCCTCGCACTGTTTTGTGCAGTTTATCACTCGCGCTATTTTACGCGTCGCACTGTTTTGTGCACTTCACACTCGCGCTATTTTGCGCGTCGCACTGTTTTGGGCTGTTTAGCACTCGCGCTGTTTTGCGGGTCGCACTGTTTTGTGCAGTTCACACTCGAGCTCTTTTGCGCGTCGCACTGTTTCGTGCAGTTTATCACTCGCGCTGTTTTGCGCGTCGCACTGTTTTGTGCAGTTCACACTCGCGCTATTTAGCGCGTCGCACGGTTTTGTGCAGTTTATTACTGGCGCTATTTTGCGCGTCGAACTGTTTTGTGCAGTTCACACTCGGGCTATTTTGCGCGTCGCACTTTTTGTGCAGTTTATCACCCGCGGTATTTTCCGCGTCGCAATGTTTTGGGCAGTTTCTCACTCGCGCAATTTTGCGCGTCGCGCTATTTTGTGCAGTTCACAGTCACGCTATTTTGCGCGTCGCACTATTTTGTGCAGTTTATCACTCGCGCTATTTTGCGCGTCACATTGTTTGGTGCAGTTCACACTCGCGTTATTTTGTGCGTCGCACATTTTTCTGCAGTTTATGACTCGCGCTATTTTGCGCGTCGCACTGTTTTGTGCAGTTTATCACTGGTGCTATTTTGCGGGTCGCACTGTTTTGTGCAGTTCACACTCGCGCTATTTTGCGCGTCGCACTATTTTGTGTAGTTTATCACTCGCGCTATTTTGCGCATCGCACTGTTTTCTGCAGTTTATCACTCGCGCTATTTTGGGCGTCGCACTATTTTGTGTAGTTCACAGTCGCGCTATTTTGCGCGTCGCACTGTTTTGTGCAGTTTATCAAACGCGCTATTTTGCGCGTCGCAGTGTTTTGTGCAGTTTATCACTCGCGCTATTTTGCACGTCGCACTATTTTGTGCTGTTCACACTCGCGCTATTTTGCGCGTCGCACTGTTTTGTACAGTTTATCACTCGCTATTTTGCGCGTCGCACTGTTTTTGTGCAGTTTATCACTTGCGCTATTTTGCGCGTCGCACTGTTTTTTGCGGTTCACACTCGCGCTATTTTGCGCGTCACACTGTTTTGTGCAGTTTATCACTCACGCTATTTTGCGCGTCGCACTATTTTGTGGAGTTTATCACTCGCGCCATTTTGCGCGTCGCACTGTTTTCCGCGGTTCACACTCGGCTATTTTGCGCGTCGCACTTTTTGTGCAGTTTATCAGCCGCGGTATTTTCCGCGTCGCACTGTTTTGTGCAGTGTCTCACTCGCGCCATTTTGTGCGTCGCACTATTTTGTGCAGTTCACAATCGCGTTATTTTGCGCATCGCACCATTTTGTGCAGTTTATCACTCGCGCTATTTTCCACGTCGCACTGTTTTGTGCAGTTTATCACTCGCGCTATTTTGCGCGTCGCACTGTTTTGTGGAGTTTATCACTCGCGCTATTTTGCGCGTCGCACTGTTTTCCGCAGTTCACACTCGGGCTATTTTGCGCGTCGCACTTTTTGTGCAGTTTATCAGCCGCGGTATTTTCCGCGTCGCACTGTTTTGTGCAGTTTATCACTCGCGCTATTTTGCGCGTCGCACAGTTTTGTGCAGTTTATCACTCGCGCTATTTTGCGCGTCGCACTATTTTGTGCAGTTCACACTCGCGCTATTTTGCGCGTCGCACTGTTTTGTGCAGTTCACACTCGCGCGATTTTGCGCCTCGCACTGTTTTGTGCAGTTTATCACTCGCACTATTTTGCGTGTCGCACTCTTTTGTGCACTTCACATTCGCGCTATTTTGCGCGTCGCACTGTTTTGTGCAGTTTATCACTCGCGCTATTTTGCGCGTCGCACAGTTTGTGCACTTCACACTCGCGCTATTTTGCGCGTCCCCCTGTTTTGTGATGTTTAGCACTCGCGCTGTTTTGCGGGTCGCACTGTTTTGTGCAGTTCACACTCGCCCTCTTTTGCGCGTCGCACTGTTTCGTGCAGTTTATCCCTCGCGCTGTTTTGCGCGTCGCACTGTTTTGTGCAGTTCACACTCGCGCTATTTTGCGCGTTGCACGGTTTTGTGCAGTTTATCACTGGCGCTATTTTGCGCGTCGAACTGTTTTGTGCAGTTCACACTCGGGCTATTTTGCGCGTCACACTTTTTGTGCAGTTTATCACTTGCGGTATTTTCCGCGTCGCACTATTTTGTGCAGTTTCTCACTCGCGCAATTTTGCGCGTCGCAGTATTTTGTGCAGTTCACAATCGCGCTATTTTGCGCGTCGCACTATTTTGTGCAGTTTATCCCTCACGCTATTTTGCGCGTCACACTGTTTGGTGCAGTTCACACTCGCGTTATTTTGTGCGTCGCACTATTTTCTGCAGTTTATCAATCGCGCTATTTTGCGCGTCGCCCTATTTTCTGCAGTTTATCACTCGCGCTATTTTGCGCGTCGCACTGTTTGGTGCAGTTCACACTCACGTTATTTTGGGCGACACACTGTTTTCTGCAGTTTATCACTCGCGCAATTTTGGGCGTCGCACTGTTTTGTGCAGTTTATCACTCGCGCTATTTTGCGGGTCGCCCTGTTTTGTGCAGTTCACACTCGCGCTATTTTGCGGGTCGCACTGTTTTGTGCAGTTTATCGCTAGCGCTATTTTGCGCGTCGCACTATTTTGTGCAGTTCACACTCGCGCTATTTTGCGCGTCGCACTGTTTTGTGCAGTTTATCCCTCGCGCTATTTTGCGCGTCGCACTGTTTTGTGCAGTTTATCACTCGCGCTATTTTGCGCGTCGCAC
Source organism: Camellia granthamiana (assembly GCA_036172215.1). Taxonomy (NCBI): domain Eukaryota; kingdom Viridiplantae; phylum Streptophyta; class Magnoliopsida; order Ericales; family Theaceae; genus Camellia; species Camellia granthamiana. The sequence goes on along the minus strand of JAXFYN010000757.1, from coordinate 3,442 downwards.
TGTTTTGTGCACTTCACACTCGCGCTATTTTGCGCGTCGCACTGTTTTGTGCTGTTTAGCACTCGCGCTGTTTTGCGGGTCGCACTGTTTTGTGCAGTTCACACTCGCGCTCTTTTGCGCGTCGCACTGTTTCGTGCAGTTTATCACTCGCGCTGTTTTGCGCGTCGCACTGTTTTGTGCAGTTCACTCGCGCTATTTAGCGCGTCGCACGGTTTTGTGCAGTTTATCACTGGCGCTATTTTGCGCGTCGAACTGTTTTGTGCAGTTCACACTCGGGCTATTTTGCGCGTCGCACTTTTTGTGCAGTTTATCACCCGCGGTATTTTCCGCGTCGCACTGTTTTGTGCAGTTTCTCACTCGCGCAATTTTGCGCGTCGCACTATTTTGTGCAGTTCACAGTCACGCTATTTTGCGCGTCGCACTATTTTGTGCAGTTTATCACTCGCGCTATTTTGCGCGTCACATTGTTTGGTGCAGTTCACACTCGCGTTATTTTGTGCGTCGCACATTTTTCTGCAGTTTATGACTCTCGCTATTTTGCGCGTCGCACTGTTTTGTGCAGTTTATCACTGGCGCTATTTTGCGGGTCGCACTGTTTTGTGCAGTTCACACTCGCGCTATTTTGCGCGTCGCACTATTTTGTGCAGTTCACACTCGCGCTATTTTGCGCGTCGCACTTTTTGTGCAGTTTATCAGCCGCGGTATTTTCCGCGTCGCACTGTTTTGTGCAGTTTATCACTCGCGCTATTTTGCGCGTCGCACAGTTTTGTGCAGTTTATCACTCGCGCTATTTTGCGCGTCGCACTATTTTGTGCAGTTCACACTCGCGCTATTTTGCGCGTCGCACTGTTTTGTGCAGTTCACACTCGCGCGATTTTGCGCCTCGCACTGTTTTGTGCAGTTTATCACTCGCACTATTTTGCGTGTCGCACTGTTTTGTGCACTTCACATTCGCGCTATTTTGCGCGTCGCACTGTTTTGTGCAGTTTATCACTCGCGCTATTTTGCGCGTCGCACAGTTTGTGCACTTCACGCTCGCGCTATTTTGCGCGTCCCCCTGTTTTGTGATGTTTAGCACTCGCGCTGTTTTGCGGGTCGCACTGTTTTGTGCAGTTCACACTCGCCCTCTTTTGCGCGTCGCACTGTTTCGTGCAGTTTATCCCTCGCGCTGTTTTGCGCGTCGCACTGTTTTGTGCAGTTCACACTCGCGCTATTTTGCGCGTTGCACGTTTTGTGCAGTTTATCACTGGCGCTATTTTGCGCGTCGAACTGTTTTGTGCAGTTCACACTCGGGCTATTTTGCGCGTCACACTTTTTGTGCAGTTTATCACTTGCGGTATTTTCCGCGTCGCACTATTTTGTGCAGTTTCTCACTCGCGCAATTTTGCGCGTCGCAGTATTTTGTGCAGTTCACAATCGCGCTATTTGCGCGTCGCACTATTTTGTGCAGTTTATCCCTCACGCTATTTTGCGCGTCACACTGTTTGGTGCAGTTCACACTCGCGTTATTTTGTGCGTCGCACTATTTTCTGCAGTTTATCAATCGCGCTATTTTGCGCGTCGCCCTATTTTCTGCAGTTTATCACTCGCGCTATTTTGCGCGTCGCACTGTTTGGTGCAGTTCACACTCACGTTATTTTGGGCGACACACTGTTTTCTGCAGTTTATCACTCGCGCAATTTTGGGCGTCGCACTGTTTTGTGCAGTTTATCACTCGCGCTATTTTGCGGGTCGCCCTGTTTTGTGCAGTTCACACTCGCGCTATTTTGCGGGTCGCACTGTTTTGTGCAGTTTATCGCTAGCGCTATTTTGCGCGTCGCACTATTTTGTGCAGTTCACACTCGCGCTATTTTTTGCGCGTCGCACTGTTTTGTGCAGTTTATCCCTCGCGCTATTTTGCGCGTCGCACTGTTTTGTGCAGTTTATCACTCGCGCTATTTTGCGCGTCGCACTGTTTTGTGCACTTCACACTCGCGCTATTTTGCGCGTCGCACTGTTTTGTGCTGTTTAGCACTCGCGCTGTTTTGCGGGTCGCACTGTTTTGTGCAGTTCACACTCGCGCTCTTTTGCGCGTCGCACTGTTTCGTGCAGTTTATCACTCGCGCTGTTTTGCGCGTCGCACTGTTTTGTGCAGTTCACACTCGCGCTATTTAGCGCGTCGCACGGTTTTGTGCAGTTTATCACTGGCGCTATTTTGCGCGTCGAACTGTTTTGTGCAGTTCACACTCGGGCTATTTTGCGCGTCGCACTTTTTGTGCAGTTTATCACCCGCGGTATTTTCCGCGTCGCACTGTTTTGTGCAGTTTCTCACTCGCGCAATTTTGCGCGTCGCACTATTTTGTGCAGTTCACAGTCACGCTATTTTGCGCGTCGCACTATTTTGTGCAGTTTATCACTCGCGCTATTTTGCGCGTCACATTGTTTGGTGCAGTTCACACTCGCGTTATTTTGTGCGTCGCACATTTTTCTGCAGTTTATGACTCTCGCTATTTTGCGCGTCGCACTGTTTTGTGCAGTTTATCACTGGCGCTATTTTGCGGGTCGCACTGTTTTGTGCAGTTCACACTCGCGCTATTTTGCGCGTCGCACTATTTTGTGTAGTTTATCACTCGCGCTATTTTGCGCATCGTACTGTTTTCTGCAGTTTATCACTCGCGCTATTTTGGGCGTCGCACTATTTTGTGCAGTTCACACTCGCGCTATTTTGCGCGTCGCACTGTTTTGTGCAGTTTATCACTCGCGCTATTTTGCGCGTCGCACTATTTTGTGCAGTTCACACTCGCGCTATTTTGCGCGTCGCACTGTTTTGTGCAGTTCACACTCGCGCGATTTTGCGCCTCGCACTGTTTTGTGCAGTTTATCACTCGCACTATTTTGCGTGTCGCACTCTTTTGTGCACTTCACATTCGCGCTATTTTGCGCGTCGCACTGTTTTGTGCAGTTTATCACTCGCGCTATTTTGCGCGTCGCACAGTTTGTGCACTTCACACTCGCGCTATTTTGCGCGTCCCCCTGTTTTGTGATGTTTAGCACTCGCGCTGTTTTGCGGGTCGCACTGTTTTGTGCAGTTCACACTCGCCCTCTTTTGCGCGTCGCACTGTTTCGTGCAGTTTATCCCTCGCGCTGTTTTGCGCGTCGCACTGTTTTGTGCAGTTCACACTCGCGCTATTTTGCGCGTTGCACGGTTTTGTGCAGTTTATCACTGGCGCTATTTTGCGCGTCGAACTGTTTTGTGCAGTTCACACTCGGGCTATTTTGCGCGTCACACTTTTTGTGCAGTTTATCACTTGCGGTATTTTCCGCGTCGCACTATTTTGTGCAGTTTCTCACTCGCGCAATTTTGCGCGTCGCAGTATTTTGTGCAGTTCACAATCGCGCTATTTTGCGCGTCGCACTATTTTGTGCAGTTTATCCCTCACGCTATTTTGCGCGTCACACTGTT
>JAXFYN010000756.1:0-105036 GCA_036172215.1 Camellia granthamiana | reverse complement strand
TTACCATTTTTCACGCACTAGGGTTCGAACACTCGAACACCTATACAGATTCTCCTGCACAGTGGCAGATATGTAAATACGGCCTTTACCTACCATTTCTTATGGATTAGGGTTCGAACACTCGAACACCTATACGGATTCTCTTGCACAGTGGCAGATATGTAAATACGGCGTTACTTACCATTTCTCAGGCATTAGGGTTCGAACACTCGAACACCTATACGGATTCTCCTGCACAGTGGCAAATATGTAAATACGGCGTTTACTTACCATTTTTCACGCACTAGGGTTCGAACACTCGAACACCTATACAGATTCTCCTGCACAGTGGCAGATATGTAAATACGGCGTTTACCTGCCATTTCTCGTGGATTAGGGTTCGAACACTCGAACACCTATACGGATTCTCTTGCACAGTGGCAGATATGTAAATACGGCGTTACTTACCATTTCTCAGGCATTAGGGTTCGAACACTCGAACACCTATACGGATTCTCCTGCACAGCGGCAGATACGTAAATACGGCGTTTACTTACCATTCCTCGCGCATTAGGGTTCGAACACTCGAACACCTATACGGGTTCTCTTGCACAGTGGCAGATATGTAAATACGGCGCTACTTACCATTTCTCAGGCATTAGGGTTCGAACACTCGAACACCTATACGGATTCTCCTACACAGTGGCAGATATGTAAATACGGCGTTTACTTACAATTTTTCAGGCATTAGGGTTCGAACACTCGAACACCTATACGGATTCTCCTGCACAGTGGCAGATATCTAAATACGGCGTTTACCTCCCATTTCTCACGCATTAGGGTTCGAACACTCGAACTCCTATACGGATTCTCTTGCACAGTGGCAGATATGTAAATACGGCGTTTACTTGCCATTTCTCACGCATTGGGGTTCAAACACTCGAACACCTATACGGATTCTTCTGCACAGTGGCAGATATCTAAATACGGCGTTTACCTTCCATTTCTCACGCATTAGAGTTCGAACACTCGAACACCTATACGGATTCTCCTGCACAGTGGCAGCTATGTAAATACGGCGCTTACCTCCCATTTTTCACGCATTAGAGTTCGAACACTCGAACACCTATACGGATTCTCCTGCACAGTGGCAGATATGTAAATACGGCGTTTACTTGCCATTTCTCACGCATTAGGGTTCGAACACTCGAACACCTATACGGATTCTTCTGCACAGTGGCAGATATGTAAATACGGCGTTTACCTTCCATTTCTCACGCATTAGAGTTCGAACACTCGAACACCTATACGGATTCTCCTGCACAGTGGCAGCTATGTAAATACGGCGTTTACCTCCCATTTCTCACGCATTAGAGTTCGAACACTCGGACACCTATACGGATTCTTCTGCACAGTGGCAGATTTGTAAATACGGCGTTTTCCTTCCATTTCTCACGCATTAGAGTTCGAACACTCGAACAGCTATACGGATTCTCCTGCACAGTGGCAGATATGTAAATAGGGCGTTACCTGCCATTTCTCACGAATTAGGGTTCGAACACTCGAACACCTATACGGATTCTCCTGCACAGTGGCAGATATGTAAATACCGCGTTTACCTTCCATTTCTCACGCATTAGGGTTCGAACACTCGAACACCGATACGGATTCTCTTGCACAGTGGCAAATATGTAAATACGGCGCTACTTACCATTTGTCAGGCATTAGGGTTCGAACATTCGAACACCTATACGGATTCTCCTGCACAGTGGCAGATATGTAAATACGGCGTTTACTTACCATTTTTCACGCACTAGGGTTCGAACACTCGAACACCTATACAGATTCTCCTGCACAGTGGCAGATATGTAAATACGGCGTTTACCTACCATTTCTCATGGAGTAGGGTTCGAACACTCGAACACCTATACGGATTCTCTTGCACAGTGGCAGATATGTAAATACGGCGTTACTTACCATTTCTCAGGCGTTAGGGTTCGAACACTCGAACACCTATACGGATTCTCCTGCACAGTGGCAGATATGTAAATAGGGCGTTTACCTCCCATTTCTCACGCATTAGGGTCCGAACACTCGAACTCCTATACGGATTCTCTTGCACAGTGGCAGATATGTAAATACGGCGTTTACTTGCCACTTCTCACGCATTAGGGTTCGAACACTCGAACACCTATACGGATTCTTCTGCACAGTGGCAGATATGTAAATACGGCGTTTACCTTCCATTTCTCACGCATTAGAGTTCGAACACTCGAACACCTATACGGATTCTCCTGCACAGTGGCAGCTATGTAAATACGGCGTTTACCTCCCATTTCTCACGCATTAGAGTTCGAACACTCGGACACCTATACGGATTCTTCTGCACAGTGGCATATATGTAAATACGGCATTTTCCTTCCATTTCTCACGCATTAGAGTTCGAACACTCGAACACCTATACTGATTCTCCGGCACAGTGGCAGATATGTAAATAGGGCGTTACCTGCCATTTCTCACGCATTAGGGTTCGAACACTCGAACACCTATACGGATTCTCCTGCACAGTGGCAGATATGTAAATACAGCGTTTACCTTCCATTTCTCACGCATTAGGGTTCGAACACTCGAACACCGATACGGATTCTCTTGCACAGTGGCAAATATGTAAATACGGCGCTACTTACCATTTCTCAGGCATTAGGGCTCGAACACTCGAACACCTATACGGATTCTCCTGCACAGTGGCAAATATGTAAATACGGCGTTTACTTACCATTTTTCACGCACTAGGGTTCGAACACTCGAACACCTATACAGATTCTCCTGCACAGTGGCAGATATGTAAATACGGCGTTTACCTACCATTTCTCGTGGATTAGGGTTCGAACACTCGAACACCTATACGGATTCTCTTGCACAGTGGCAGATATGTAAATACGGCGTTACTTACCATTTCTCAGGCATTAGGGTTCGAACACTCGAACACCTATACGGATTCTCCTGCACAACGGCAGATACGTAAATACGGCGTTTACTTACCATTCCTCGCGCATTAGGGTTCGAACACTCGAACACCTATACGGGTTCTCTTGCACAGTGGCAGATATGTAAATACGGCGCTACTTACCATTTCTCAGGCATTAGGGTTCGAACACTCGAACACCTATACGGATTCTTGTACACAGTGGCAGATATGTAAATACGGCGTTTACTTACAATTTTTCAGGCATTAGGGTTCGAACACTCGAACACCTATACGGATTCTCCTGCACAGTGGCAGATATGTAAATACGGCGTTTACCTCCCATTTCTCACGCATTAGGGTTCGAACACTCGAACATCTATACGGATTCTCTTGCACAGTGGCAGATATGTAAATACGGCGTTACTTACCATTTCTCAGGCATTAGGGTTCGAACACTCGAACACCTATACGGATTCTCCTGCACAGCGGCAGATACGTAAATACGGCATTTACTTACCATTTCTCACGCATTAGGGTTCGAACACTCGAACACCTATACGGATTCTCTTGCACAGTGGCAGATATATAAATACGGCGCTACCTACCATTTCTCAGGCATTAGGGTTCGAACACTCGAACACCTATACGGATTCTCCTGCACAGTGGCAGATATGTAAATACGGCGTTTACTTACCATTTTTCACGCACTAGGGTTCGAACACTCGAACACCTATACAGATTCTCCTGCACAGTGGCAGATATGTAAATACGGCCTTTACCTAACATTTCTTATGGATTAGGGTTCGAACACTCGAACACCTATACGGATTCTCTTGCACAGTGGCAGATATGTAAATACGGCGTTACTTACCATTTCTCAGGCATTAGGGTTCGAACACTCGAACACCTATACGGATTCTCCTGCACAGCGGCAGATACGTAAATACGGCGTTTACTTACCATTCCTCACGCATTAGGGTTCGACCACTCGAACACCTATACGGATTCTCTTGCATAGTGGCAGATATGTAAATACGGCGCTACTTACCATTTCTCAGGCATTAGGGTTCGAACACTCGAACACCTATACGGATTCTCCTGCACAGTGGCAGATATGTAAATACGGCGTTTACTTACAATATTTCAGGCATTAGGGTTCGAACACTCGAACACCTATACGGATTCACCTGCACAGTGGCAGATACGTAAATACGGCGTTTACCTCCCATTTCTCACGCATTAGGGTTCGAACACTCGAACATCTATACGGATTCTCTTGCACAGTGGCAGATATGTAAATACGGCGTTACTTACCATTTCTCAGGCATTAGGGTTCGAACACTCGAACACCTATACGGATCCTCCTGCACAGCGGCAGATACGTAAATACGGCGTTTACTTACCATTTCTCACGCATTAGGGTTCGAACACTCGAACACCTATACGGATTCTCTTGCACAGTGGCAGATATGTAAATACGACGCTACTTACCATTTCTCAGGCATTAGGGTTCGAACACTCGAACACCTATACGGATTCTCCTGCACAGTGGCAGATATGTAAATACGGCGTTTACTTACAATTTTTCACGCAATAGGGTTCGAACACTCGAACACCTATACGGATTCTCCTGCACAGTGGCAGATATGTAAATACGGCGTTTACCTACCATTTCTCACGGATTAGGGTTCGAACACTCGAACACCTATACGGATTCTCTTGCACAGTGGCAGATATGTAAATACGGCGTTACTTACCATTTCTCAGGCATTAGGGTTCGAACACTCGAACACCTATACGGATTCTCCTGCACAGTGGCAGATATGTAAATACGGCGTTTACCTCCCCTTTGTCACGCATTAGGGTTCGAACACTCCAACACCTATACGGATTCTCCAGCACAGTGGCAGATATGTAAATACGGCGTTTACTGGCCATTTCTCACGCGATAGGGTTTGAACACTCGAACACCTATACCGATTCTCCTGCACAGTGGCAGATATGTAAACACGGCGTTTACCGACCATTTCGCACGCATTAGGGTTCGAACACTCGAACTCCTTAACGGATTCTTCTGCACAGTGGCAGATATGTAAAGACGGCGTTAACCTGCCATTTCTCACGCCTTAGGGTTCGAACACTCGAACTCCTATACGGATTCTTCTGCACAGTGGCAGATATCTAAATACGGCGTTTACCTTCCATTTCTCACGCATTAGAGTTCGAACACTCGAACACCTATACGGATTCTCCTGCACAGTGGCAGCTATGTAAATACGGCGCTTACCTCCCATTTCTCACGCATTAGAGTTCGAACACTCGAACACCTATACGGATTCTCCTGCACAGTGGCAGATATGTAAATACGGCGTTTACTTGCCATTTCTCACGCATTAGGGTTCGAACACTCGAACACCTATACGGATTCTTCTGCACAGCGGCAGATATGTAAATATGGCGTTTACCTTCCATTTCTCACGCATTAGAGTTCGAACACTCGAACACCTATACGGATTCTCCTGCACAGTGGCAGATATGTAAATACGGCGTTACCTGCCATTTCTCACGCATTAGGGTTCGAACACTCGAACACCTATACGGATTCTCCTGCACAGTGGCAGATATGTAAATACGGCGTTTACTTACAATTTTTCACGCAATAGGGTTCGAACACTCGAACACCTATACGGATTCTCCTGCACAGTGGCAGATATGTAAATACGGCGTTTACCTACCATTTCTCACGGATTAGGGTTCGAACACTCGAACACCTATACGGATTCTCTTGCACAGTGGCAGATATGTAAATACGGCGTTACTTACCATTTCTCAGGCATTAGGGTTCGAACACTCGAACACCTATACGGATTCTCCTGCACAGTGGCAGATATGTAAATACGGCGTTTACCTCCCCTTTGTCACGCATTAGGGTTCGAACACTCCAACACCTATACGGATTCTCCAGCACAGTGGCAGATATGTAAATACGGTGTTTACTGGCCATTTCTCACGCAATAGGGTTTGAACACTCGAACACCTATACCGATTCTCCTGCACAGTGGCAGATATGTAAACACGGCGTTTACCGACCATTTCGCACGCATTAGGGTTCGAACACTCGAACTCCTAAACGGATTCTTCTGCACAGTGGCAGATATGTAAAGACGGCGTTAACCTGCCATTTCTCACGCCTTAGGGTTCGAACACTCGAACTCCTATACGGATTCTTCTGCACAGTGGCAGATATCTAAATACGGCGTTTACCTTCCATTTCTCACGCATTAGAGTTCGAACACTCGAACACCTATACGGATTCTCCTGCACAGTGGCAGCTATGTAAATACGGCGCTTACCTCCCATTTCTCACGCATTAGAGTTCGAACACTCGAACACTTATACGGATTCTCCTGCACAGTGGCAGATATGTAAATACGGCGTTTACTTGCCATTTCTCACGCATTAGGGTTCGAACACTCGAACACCTATACGGATTCTTCTGCACAGCGGCAGATATGTAAATATGGCGTTTACCTTCCATTTCTCACGCATTAGAGTTCGGACACTCGAACACCTATACGGATTCTCCTGCACAGTGGCAGATATGTAAATACGGCGTTTACTTGCCATTTCTCACGCATTAGGGTTCGAACACTCGAACACCTATACGGATTCTTCTGCACAGCGGCAGATATGTAAATATGGCGTTTACCTTCCATTTCTCACGCATTAGAGTTCGAACACTCGAACACCTATACGGATTCTCCTGCACAGTGGCAGATATGTAAATACGGCGTTACCTGCCATTTCTCACGCATTAGGGTTCGAACACTCGAACACCTATACGGATTCTCCTGCACAGTGGCAGATATGTAAATACAGTGTTTACCTTCCATTTCTCTCGCATTAGCGTTCGAACACTCGAACACCTATACGGATTCTCCTGCACAGTGGCAGATATGTAAATACGGCGTTTACTTACCATTTTTCACGCACTAGGGTTCGAACACTCGAACACCTATACAGATTCTCTTGCACAGTGGCAGATATGTAAATACGGCGTTTACCTACCATTTCTCATGGATTAGGGTTCGAACACTCGAACACCTATACGGATTCTCTTGCACAGTGGCAGATATGTAAATACGGCGTTACTTACCATTTCTCAGGCATTAGGGTTCGAACACTCGAACACCTATACGGATTCTCCTGCACAGTGGCAGATATGTAAATAGGGCGTTTACCTCCCATTTCTCACGCATTAGGGTCCGAACACTCGAACTCCTATACGGATTCTCTTGCACAGCGGCAGATATGTAAATACGGCGTTTACTTGCCATTTCTCACGCATTAGGGTTCGAACACTCGAACACCTATACGGATTCTTCTGCACAGTGGCAGATATGTAAATACGGCGTTTACCTTCCATTTCTCACGCATTAGAGTTCGAACACTCGAACACCTATACGGATTCTCCTGCACAGTGGCAGCTATGTAAATACGGCGTTTACCTCCCATTTCTCACGCATTAGAGTTCGAACACTCGGACACCTATACGGATTCTTCTGCACAGTGGCATATATGTAAATACGGCGTTTTCCTTTCATTTCTCACGCATTAGAGTTCGAACACTCGAACACCTATACGGATTCTCCGGCACAGTGGCAGATATGTAAATAGGGCGTTACCTGCCATTTCTCACGCATTAGGGTTCGAACACTCGAACACCTATACGGATTCTCCTGCACAGTGGCAGATATGTAAATACAGCGTTTACCTTCCATTTCTCACGCATTAGGGTTCGAACACTCGAACACCGATACGGATTCTCTTGCACAGTGGCAAATATGTAAATACGGCGCTACTTACCATTTCTCAGGCATTAGGGTTCGAACACTCGAACACCTATACGGATTCTCCTGCACAGTGGCAAATATGTAAATACGGCGTTTACTTACCATTTTTCACGCACTAGGGTTCGAACACTCGAACACCTATACAGATTCTCCTGCACAGTGGCAGATATGTAAATCCGGCGTTTACCTACCATTTCTCGTGGATTAGGGTTCGAACACTCGAACACCTATACGGATTCTCTTGCACAGTGGCAGATATGTAAATACGGCGTTACTTACCATTTCTCAGGCATTAGGGTTCGAACACTCGAACACCTATACGGATTCTCCTGCACAGCGGCAGATACGTAAATACGGCGTTTACTTACCATTCCTCGCGCATTAGGGTTCGAACACTCGAACACCTATACGGGTTCTCTTGCACAGTGGCAGATATGTAAATACGGCGCTACTTACCATTTCTCAGGCATTAGGGTTCGAACACTCGAACACCTATACGGATTCTCCTACACATTGGCAGATATGTAAATACGGCGTTTACTTACAATTTTTCAGGCATTAGGGTTCGAACACTCGAACACCTATACGGATTCTCCTGCACAGTGGCAGATATGTAAATACGGCGTTTACCTCCCATTTCTCACGCATTAGGGTTCGAACACTCGAACATCTATACGGATTCTCTTGCACAGTGGCAGATATGTAAATACGGCGTTACTTACCATTTCTCAGGCATTAGGGTTCGAACACTCGAACACCTATACGGATTCTCCTGCACAGCGGCAGATACGTAAATACGGCGTTTACTTACCATTTCTCACGCATTAGGGTTCGAACACTCGAACACCTATACGGATTCTCTTGCACAGTGGCAGATATATAAATACGGCGCTACCTACCATTTCTCAGGCATTAGGGTTCGAACACTCGAACACCTATACGGATTCTCCTGCACAGTGGCAGATATGTAAATACGGCGTTTACTTACCATTTTTCACGCACTAGGGTTCGAACACTCGAACACCTATACAGATTCTCCTGCACAGTGGCATATATGTAAATACGGCCTTTACCTACCATTTCTCATGGATTAGGGTTCGAACACTCGAACACCTATACGGATTCTCTTGCACAGTGGCAGATATGTAAATACGGCGTTACTTACCATTTCTCAGGCATTAGGGTTCGAACACTCGAACACCTATACGGATTCTCCTGCACAGCTGCAGATACGTAAATACGGCGTTTACTTACCATTCCTCACGCATTAGGGTTCGAACACTCGAACACCTATACGGATTCTCTTGCATAGTGGCAGATATGTAAATACGGCGCTACTTACCATTTCTCAGGCATTAGGGTTCGAACACTCGAACACCTATACGGATTCTCCTGCACAGTGGCAGATATGTAAATACGGCGTTTACCTACCATTTCTCATGGATTAGGGTTCGAACACTCGAACACCTATACGGATTCTCTTGCACAGTGGCAGATATGTAAATACGGCGTTACTTACCATTTCTCAGGCATTAGGGTTCGAACACTCGAACACCTATACGGATTCTCCTGCACAGTGGCAGATATGTAAATAGGGCGTTTACCTCCCATTTCTCACGCATTAGGGTCCGAACACTCGAACTCCTATACGGATTCTCTTGCACAGCGGCAGATATGTAAATACGGCGTTACTTGCCATTTCTCACGCATTAGGGTTCGAACACTCGAACACCTATTACGGATTCTTCTGCACAGTGGCAGATATGTAAATACGGCGTTTACCTTCCATTTCTCACGCATTAGAGTTCGAACACTCGAACACCTATACGGATTCTCCTGCATAGTGGCAGCTATGTAAATACGGCGTTTACCTCCCATTTCTCACGCATTAGAGTTCGAACACTCGGACACCTATACGGATTCTTCTGCACAGTGGCATATATGTAAATACGGCGTTTTCCTTTCATTTCTCACGCATTAGAGTTCGAACACTCGAACACCTATACGGATTCTCCGGCACAGTGGCAGATATGTAAATAGGGCGTTACCTGCCATTCTCACGCATTAGGGTTCGAACACTCGAACACCTATACGGATTCTCCTGCACAGTGGCAGATATGTAAATACAGCGGTTTACCTTCCATTTCTCACGCATTAGGGTTCGAACACTCGAACACCGATACGGATTCTCTTGCACAGTGCAAATATGTAAATACGGCGCTACTTACCATTTCTCAGGCATTAGGGTTCGAACACTCGAACACCTATACGGATTCTCCTGCACAGTGGCAAATATGTAATACGGCGTTTACTTACCATTTTTCACGCACTAGGGTTCGAACACTCGAACACCTATACAGATTCTCCTGCACAGTGGCAGATATGTAAATCCGGCGTTTACCTACCATTTCTCGTGGATTAGGGTTCGAACACTCGAACACCTATACGGATTCTCTTGCACAGTGGCAGATATGTAAATACGGCGTTACTTACCATTCTCAGGCATTAGGGTTCGAACACTCGAACACCTATACGGATTCTCCTCCACAGCGGCAGATACGTAAATACGGCGTTTACTTACCATTCCTCGCGCATTAGGGTTCGAACACTCGAACACCTATACGGGTTCTCTTGCACAGTGGCAGATATGTAAATACGGCGCTACTTACCATTTCTCAGGCATTAGGGTTCGAACACTCGAACACCTATACGGATTCTCCTACACAGTGGCAGATATGTAAATACGGCGTTTACTTACAATTTTTCAGGCTATTAGGGTTCGAACACTCGAACACCTATACGGATTCTCCTGCACAGTGGCAGATATGTAAATACGGCGTTTACCTCCCATTTCTCACGCATTAGGGTTCGAACACTCGAACATCTATACGGATTCTCTTGCACAGTGGCAGATATGTAAATACGGCGTTACTTACATTTCTCAGGCATTAGGGTTCGAACACTCGAACACCTATACGGATTCTCCTGCACAGCGGCAGATACGTAAATACGGCGTTTACTTACCATTTCTCACGCATTAGGGTTCGAACACTCGAACACCTATACGGATTCTCTTGCACAGTGGCAGATATATAAATACGGCGCTACCTACCATTTCTCAGGCATTAGGGTTCGAACACTCGAACACCTATACGGATTCTCCTGCACAGTGGCAGATATGTAAATACGGCGTTTACTTACCATTTTTCACGCACTAGGGTTCGAACACTCGAACACTATACAGATTCTCCTGCACAGTGGCATATATGTAAATACGGCCTTTACCTACCATTTCTCATGGTTTAGGGTTCGAACACTCGAACACCTATACGGATTCTCTTGCACTAGTGGCAGATATGTAAATACGGCGTTACTTACCATTTCTCAGGCATTAGGGTTCGAACACTCGAACACCTATACGGATTCTCCTGCACAGCTGCAGATACGTAAATACGGCGTTTACTTACCATTCCTCACGCATTAGGGTTCGAACACTCGAACACCTATACGGATTCTCTTGCATAGTGGCAGATATGTAAATACGGCGCTACTTACCATTTCTTAGGCATTAGAGGTTCGAACACTCGAACACCTATACGGATTCTCCTGCACAGTGGCAGATATGTAAATACGGCGTTACTTACAATTTTCAGGCATTAGGGTTCGAACACTCGAACAACCTATACGGATTCTCCTGCACTAGTGGCAGATATGTAAATACGGCGTTACTTACCATTTCTCAGGCATTAGGTTCGAACACTCGAACACCCTATACGGATTCTCCTGCACAGTGGCAGATATGTAAATACGGCGTTTACTTACAATTTTTCAGGCATTAGGGTTCGAACATCGAACACCTATACGGATTCTCCCTGCACAGTGGGCAGATATGTAAATACGGCGTTTACCTCCCATTTCTCACGCATTAGGGTTCGAACACTCGAACATCTATACGGATTCTCTTGCACAGTGGCAGATATGTAAATACGGCGTTATCTTACCATTTCTCAGGCATTAGGGTTCGAACACTCGAACACCTATACGGATCCTCGCTGCACAGCGGCAGATACGTAAATACGGCGATTACTTACCATTTCTCACGCATTAGGGTTCGAACACTCGAACACCTATACGGATTCTCTTGCACAGTGGCAGATATGTAAATACGGCGCTACTTACCATTTCTCAGGCATTAGGGTTCGAACACTCGAACACCTATACGGATTCTCCTGCACAGTGGCAGATATGTAAATACGGCGTTTACCTCCCATTTCTCACGCATTAGGGTCCGAACACTCAAACTCCTATACGGATTCTCTTGCACAGTGGCAGATATGTAAATACGGCGTTTACTTGCCATTTCTCACGCATTAGGGTTCGAACACTCGAACACCTATACGGATTCTTCTGCACAGTGGCAGATATGTAAATACGGCGTTTACCTTCCATTTCTCACGCATTAGAGTTCGAACACTCGAACACCTATACGGATTCTCCTGCACAGTGGCAGCTATGTAAATACGGCGTTTACCTCCCATTTCTCACGCATTAGAGTTCGAACACTCGGACACCTATACGGATTCTTCTGCACAGTGGCAGATATGTAAATACGGCGTTTTCCTTCCATTTCTCACGCATTAGAGTTCGAACACTCGAAACACCTATACGGATTCTCCTGCACAGTGGCAGATATGTAAATAGGGCGTTACCTGCCATTTCTCACGCATTAGGGTTCGAACACTCGAACACCTATACGGTTTCTCCTGCACAGTGGCAGATATGTAAATACGGCGTTTACCTCCCATTTCTCACGCATTAGGGTTCGAACACTCGAACATCTATACGGATTCTCTTGCACAGTGGCAGATATGTAAATACGGCGTTACTTACCATTTCTCAGGCATTAGGGTTCGAACACTCGAACACCTATACGGATTCTCCTGCACAGCGGCAGATACGTAAATACGGCGTTTACTTACCATTTCTCACGCATTAGGGTTCGAACACTCGAACACCTATACGGATTCTCTTGCACAGTGGCAGATATATAAATACGGCGCTACCTACCATTTCTCAGGCATTAGGGTTCGAAACACTCGAACACCTATACGGATTCTCCTGCACAGTGGCAGATATGTAAATACGGCGTTACTTTCCATTTTTCACGCACTAGGGTTCGAACACTCGAACACCTATACAGATTCTCCTGCACAGTGGCATATATGTAAATACGGCCTTTACCTACCATTTCTCATTGATTAGGGTTCGAACACTCGAACACCTATACGGATTCTCTTGCACAGTGGCAGATATGTAAATACGGCGTTACTTACCATTTCTCAGGCATTAGGGTTCGAACACTCGAACACCTATACGGATTCTCCTGCACAGCTGCAGATACGTAAATACGGCGTTTACTTACCATTCCTCACGCATTAGGGTTCGAACACTCGAACACCTATACGGATTCTCTTGCATAGTGGCAGATATGTAAATACGGCGCTACTTACCATTTCTCAGGCATTAGGGTTCGAACACTCGAACACCTATACGGATTCTCCTGCACAGTGGCAGATATGTAAATACGGCGTTTACCTACCATTTCTCATGGATTAGGGTTCGAACACTCGAACAACCTATACGGATTCTCTTGCACAGTGGCAGATATGTAAATACGGCGTTACTTACCATTTCTCAGGCATTAGGGTTCGAACACTCGAACACCTATACGGATTCTCCTGCACAGTGGCAGATATGTAGAATAGGGCGTTTACCTCCCATTTCTCACGCATTAGGGTCCGAACACTCGAACTCCTATACGGATTCTCTTGCACAGCGGCAGATATGTAAATACGGCGTTTACTTGCCATTTCTCACGCATTAGGGTTCGAACACTCGAACACCTATACGGATTCTTCTGCACAGTGGCAGATATGTAAATACGGCGTTTACCTTCCATTTCTCACGCATTAGAGTTCGAACACTCGAAACACCTATACGGATTCTCCTGCATAGTGGCAGCTATGTAAATACGGCGTTTACCTCCCATTTCTCACGCATTAGAGTTCGAACACTCGGACACCTATACGGATTCTTCTGCACAGTGGCATATATGTAAATACGGCGTTTTCCTTTCATTTCTCACGCATTAGAGTTCGAACACTCGAACACCTATACGGATTCTCCGGCACAGTGGCAGATATGTAAATAGGGCGTTACCTGCCATTTCTCACGCATTAGGGTTCGAACACTCGAACACCTATACGGATTCTCCTGCACAGTGGCAGATATGTAAATACAGCGTTTACCTTCCATTTCTCACGCATTAGGGTTCGAACACTCGAACACCGATACGGATTCTCTTGCACAGTGGCAAATATGTAAATACGGCGCTACTTACCATTTCTCAGGCATTAGGGTTCGAACACTCGAAACACCTATACGGATTCTCCTGCACAGTGGCAAATATGTAAATACGGCGTTTACTTACCATTTTTCACGCACTAGGGTTCGAACACTCGAACACCTATACAGATTCTCCTGCACAGTGGCAGATATGTAAATCCGGCGTTTACCTACCATTTCTCGTGGATTAGGGTTCGAACACTCGAACACCTATACGGATTCTCTTGCACAGTGGCAGATATGTAAATACGGCGTTACTTACCATTTCTCAGGCATTAGGGTTCGAACACTCGAACACCTATACGGATTCTCCTCCACAGCGGCAGATACGTAAATACGGCGTTTACTTACCATTCCTCGCGCATTAGGGTTCGAACACTCGAACACCTATACGGGTTCTCTTGCACAGTGGCAGATATGTAAATACGGCGCTACTTACCATTTCTCAGGCATTAGGGTTCGAACACTCGAACACCTATACGGATTCTCCTACACAGTGGCAGATATGTAAATACGGCGTTTACTTACAAATTTTTCAGGCATTAGGGTTCGAACACTCGAACACCTATACGGATCTCCTGCACAGTGGCAGATATGTAAATACGGCGTTTACCTCCCATTTCTCACGCATTAGGGTTCGAACACTCGAACATCTATACGGATTCTCTTGCACAGTGGCAGATATGTAAATACGGCGTTACTTACCATTTCTCAGGCATTCGGGTTCGAACACTCGAACACCTATACGGATTCTCCTGCACAGCGGCAGATACGTAAATACGGCGTTTACTTACCATTTCTCACGCATTAGGGTTCGAACACTCGAACACCTATACGGATTCTCTTGCACAGTGGCAGATATATAAATACGGCGCTACCTACCATTTCTCAGGCATTAGGGTTCGAACACTCGAACACCTATACGGATTCTCCTGCACAGTGGCAGATATGTAAATACGGCGTTTACTTACCATTTTTCACGCACTAGGGTTCGAACACTCGAACACCTATACAGATTCTCCTGCACAGTGGCATATATGTAAATACGGCCTTTACCTACCATTTCTCATGGATTAGGTTCGAACACTCGAACACCTATACGGATTCTCTTGCACAGTGCAGATATGTAAATACGGCGTTACTTACATTTCTCAGGCATTAGGGTTCGAACACTCGAACACCTATACGGATTCTCCTGCACAGCTGCAGATACGTAAATACGGCGTTTACTTACCATTCCTCACGCATTAGGGTTCGAACACTCGAACACCTATACGGATTCTCTTGCATAGTGGCAGATATGTAAATACGGCGCTACTTACATTTCTTAGGCATTAGGGGTTCGAACACTCGAACACCTATACGGATTCTCCTGCACAGTGGCAGATATGTAAATACGGCGTTTACTTACAATTTTCAGCATTAGGGTTCGAACACTCGAACACCTATACGGATTCTCCTGCACAGTGGCAGATATGTAAATACGGCGTTACTTACCATTTCTCAGGCATTAGGGTTCGAACACTCGAACACCTATACGGATTCTCCTGCACAGTGGCAGATATGTAAATACGGCGTTTACTTACAATTTTTCAGGCATTAGGGTTCGAACATCGAACACCTATACGGATTCTCCTGCACAGTGGCAGATATGTAAATACGGCGTTTACCTCCCATTTCTCACGCATTAGGGTTCGAACACTCGAACATCTATACGGATTCTCTTGCACAGTGGCAGATATGTAAATACGGCGTTACTTACCATTTCTCAGGCATTAGGGTTCGAACACTCGAACACCTATACGGATCCTCCTGCACAGCGGCAGATACGTAAATACGGCGATTACTTACCATTTCTCACGCATTAGGGTTCGAACACTCGAACACCTATACGGATTCTCTTGCACAGTGGCAGATATGTAAATACGGCGCTACTTACCATTTCTCAGGCATTAGGGTTCGAACACTCGAACACCTATACGGATTCTCCTGCACAGTGGCAGATATGTAAATACGGCGTTTACCTCCCATTTCTCACGCATTAGGGTCCGAACACTCAAACTCCTATACGGATTCTCTTGCACTAGTGGCAGATATGTAAATACGGCGTTTACTTGCCATTTCTCACGCATTAGGGTTCGAACACTCGAACACCTATACGGATTCTTCTGCACAGTGGCAGATATGTAAATACGGCGTTTACCTTCCATTTCTCACGCATTAGAGTTCGAACACTCGAACACCTATACGGATTCTCCTGCACAGTGGCAGCTATGTAAATACGGCGTTTACCTCCCATTTCTCACGCATTAGAGTTCGAACACTCGGACACCTATACGGATTCTTCTGCACAGTGGCAGATATGTAAATACGGCGTTTTCCTTCCATTTCTCACGCATTAGAGTTCGAACACTCGAACACCTATACGATTCTCCTGCACAGTGGCAGATATGTAAATAGGGGCGTTACCTGCCATTCTCACGCATTAGGGTTCGAACACTCGAACACCTATACGGATTCTCCTGCACAGTGGCAGATATGTAAATACGGCGTTTACCTTCCATTTCTCACGCATTAGGGTTCGAACACTCGAACACCGAAACGGATACGGATGTCTCTTGCACAGTGGCAAATATGTAAGATACGGGCGCTACTTACCATTTCTCAGGCATTAGGGTTCGAACACTCGAAAACCTATACGGATTCTCCTGCACAGTGGCAGATATGTAAATACGGCGTTTACTTACCGAGTTTTTCACGCGACGAGGGTTCGAACACTCGAACACCTGATACAGATTCTCCTGGCGAACGAGTGGGCGAATATGTAAACTACGGGTCGTTTTACCTACCATTTCTGCATGGATTAGGTTCGAACAGTCGAACACCTATACGGATTCTCTTGCACAGTGGCAGATATGTTAAATACGGCGTTACTTACCATTTCTCAGGCATTAGGGTTCGAACACTCGAACACCTATATGGATTCTCCTGCACAGCGGCAGATACGTAAGTACGGCGTTTACTTACCATTCCTCGCGCATTAGGGTTCGAACACGTCGAAACACCTATACGGGTTCTCTTGCACAGTGGCAGATATGTAAATACGGCGCTACTTACCATTTCTCAGGCATTAGGGGTTCGAACACTCGAACACCTATACGGATTCTCCTACACAGTGGCAGATATGTAAATACGGCGTTTACTTACAATTTTTCAGGCATTAGGGTTCGAACACTCGAACACCTATACGGATTCTCCTGCATAGTGGCAGATATGTAAATACGGCGTTTACCTCCCATTTCTCACGCATTAGGGTTCGAACACTCGAACATCTATACGGATTCTCTTGCACAGTGGCAGATATGTAAATACGGCGTTACTTACCATTTCTCAGGCATTAGGGTTCGAACACTCGAACACCTATACGGATCCTCCTGCACAGCGGCAGATACGTAAATACGGCGTTTACTTACCATTTCTCACGCATTAGGGTTCGAACACTCGAACACACTATACGGATTCTCTTGCACAGTGGCAGATATGTAAATACGGCGCTACTTACCATTTCTCAGGAATTAGGGTTCGAACACTCGAACACCTATACGGATTCTCCTGCACAGTGGCAGATATGTAAATACGGCGTTTACTTACCATTTTTCACGCACTAGGGTTCGAACACTCGAACACCTATACAGATTCTCCTGCACAGTGGCAGATATGTAAATACGGCGTTTACCTACCATTTCTCATGGATTAGGTTCGAACACTCGAACACCTATACGGATTCTCTTGCACAGTGGCAGATATGGTAAATACGGCGTTACTTACCATTTCTCAGGCATTAGGGTTCGAACACTCGAACACCTATACGGATTCTCCTGCACAGCGGCAGATACGTAAATACGGCGTTTACTTACCATTCCTCACGCATTAGGGTTCGAACACTCGAACACCTATGCGGATTCTCTTGCATAGTGGCAGATATGTAAATACGGCGCTACTTACCATTTCTCAGCATTAGGGTTCGAACACTCGAACACCTATACGGATTCTCCTGCACAGTGGCAGATATGTAAATACGGCGTTTACTTACAATTTTTCAGGCATTAGGGTTCGAACACTCGAACACCTATACGGATTCTCCTGCACAGTGGCAGATATGTAAATACGGCGTTTACCTCCCAATTTCTCACGCATTAGGGTTCGAACACTCGAACATCTATATGGATTCTCTTGCATAGTGGCAGATATGTAAATACGGCGTTACTTACCATTTCTCAGGCATTAGGGTTCGAACACTCGAACACCTATACGGATCCTCCTGCACAGCGGGCAGATACGTAAATACGGCGTTTACTTACCATTTCTCACGCATTAGGGTTCGAACACTCGAACACCTATACGGATTCTCTTGCACCAGTGGCAGATATGTAAATACGGCGCTACTTACCATATCTCAGGCATTAGGGTTCGAACACTCGAACACCTATACGGATGCTCCTGCACAGTGGCAGATATGTAAATACGGCGTTACTTACAATTTTTCACGCATTAGGGTTCGAACACTCGAACACCTATACGGATTCTCCTGCACAGTGGCAGATATGTAAATACGGCGTTTACCTACCATTTCTCACGGATTAGGGTTCGAACACTCGAACACATATACGATTCTCTTGCACAGTGGCAGATATGTAAATACGGCGTTACTTACCATTTCTCAGGCATTAGGGCTCGAACACTCGAACACCTATACGGATTCTCCTGCACATTGGCAGATATGTAAATACGGCGTTACTTACCATTTCTCAGGCATTAGGGTTCGAACACTCGAACACCTATACGGATTCTCCTGCATAGCGGCAGATACATAAATACGTCGTTTACTTACCATTCCTCACGCATTAGGGTTCGAACACTCGAACACCTATGCGGATTCTCTTGCATAGTGGCAGATATGTAAATACGGCGCTACTTACCATTTCTCAGGCATTAGGGTTCGAACACTCGAACACCTATACGGATTCTCCTGCACAGTGGCAGATATGTAAATACGGCGTTTACTTACAATTTTTCAGGCATTAGGGTTCGAACACTCGAACACCTATACGGATTCTCCTGCACAGTGGCAGATATGTAAAATACGGCGTTTACCTCCCATTTCTCACGCATTAGGGTTCGAACACTCGAACATCTATACGGATTCTCTTGCACAGTGGCAGGATATGTAAATACGGCGTTACTTACCATTTCTCAGGCAGTAGGGTTCGAACACTCGAACACCTATACGGATCCTCCTGCACAGCGGCAATACGTAAATACGGCGTTTACTTACCATTTCTCACGCATTAGGGTTCGAACACTCGAACACCTATACGGATTCTCTTGCACAGTGGCAGATATGTAAATACGGCGCTACTTACCATTTCTCAGGCATTAGGGTTCGAACACTCGAACACCTATACGGATTCTCCTGCACAGTGGCAGATATGTAAATACGGCGTTTACTTACAATTTTTCACGCACTAGGGTTCGAACACTCGAACACCTATACGGATTCTCCTGCACAGTGGCAGATATGTAAATACGGCGTTTACCTACCATTTCTCACGGATTAGGGTTCGAACACTCGAACACATATACGGATTCTCTTGCACAGTGGCAGATATGTAAATACGGCGTTACTTACCATTTCTCAGGCATTAGGGCTCGAACACTCGAACACCTATACGGATTCTCCTGCACAGTGGCAGATATGTAAATACGGCGTTTACCTCCCATTTCTCACGCATTAGGGTTCGAACACTCGAACATCTATACGGATTCTCTTGCACAGTGGCAGATATGTAAATCCGGCGTTACTTACCATTTCTCAGGCATTAGGGTTCAAACACTCGAACACCTATACGGATTCTCCTGCACAGCGGCAGATACGTAAATACGGCGTTTACTTACCATTCTCACGCATTAGGGTTTCGAAACACTCGAACACCTATGCGGATTCTCTTGCATAGTGGCAGATATGTAAATACGGCGCTACTTACCATTTCTCAGGCATTAGGGTTCGAACACTCGAACACCTATACGGATTCTCCTGCAACAGTGGCAGATATGTAAATACGGCGTTTACTTACAATTTTTCAGGCATTAGGGTTCGAACACTCGAACACCTATACGGATTCTCCTGCACAGTGGCAGATATGTAAATACGGCGTTTACCTCCCATTTCTCACGCATTAGGGTTCGAACACTCGAACATCTATACGGATTCTCTTGCACAGTGGCAGATATGTAAATACGGCGTTACTTACCATTTCTCAGGCATTAGGGTTCGAACACTCGAACACCTATACGGATCCTCCTGCACAGCGGCAGATACGTAAATACGGCGTTTACTTACCATTTCTCACGCATTAGGGTTCGAACACTCGAACACCTATACGGATTCTCTTGCACAGTGCAGATATGTAAATACGGCGCTACTTACCATTTCTCAGGCATTAGGGTTCGAACACTCGAACACCTATACGAATTCTCCTGCACAGTGGCAGATATGTAAATACGGCGTTTACTTACAATTTTTCACGCATTAGGGTTCGAACACTCGAACACCTATACGGATTCTCCTGCACAGTGGCAGATATGTAAATACGGCGTTTACCTACCATTTCTCACGGATTAGGGTTCGAACACTCGAACACATATACGGATTCTCTTGCACAGTGGCAGATATGTAAATACGGCGTTACTTACCATTTCTCAGGCATTAGGGCTCGAACACTCGAACACCTATACGGATTCTCCTGCACAGTGGCAGATATGTAAATACGGCGTTTATCTCCCATTTCTCAGCATTAGGGTTCGAACACTCCAACACCTATACGGAATTCTCCAGCACAGTGGCAGATATGTAAATACCGGCGTTTACTGGCCATTTTCTCACGCAATAGGGTTCGAACACTCGAACACCTATACGGATTCTCCTGCACAGTGGCAGATATGTAAACACGGCGTTTACCGACCATTTCGCACGCATTAGGGTTCGAACACTCGAACTCCTATACGGATTCTTCTGCACAGTGGCAGATATGTAAATACGGCGTTAACCTGCCATTTCTCACGCCTAGGGTTCGAACACTCGAACTCCTATACGGATTCTCCTGCACAGTGGCAGATATGTAAATACGGCGTTTACCTCCCATTTCTCACGCATTAGGGTTTGAACACTCGAACTCCTATACGGATTCTCTTGCACAGTGGCAGATATGTAAATACGGCATTTACTTGCCATTTCTCACGCATTAGGGTTCGAACACTCGAACACCTATACGGATTCTTCTGCACAGTGGCAGATATCTAAATTACGGCGTTTACCTTCCATTTCTCACGCATTAGAGTTTGAACACTCGAACACCTATACGGATTCTCCTGCACAGTGGCAGCTATGTAAATACGGCGCTACCTCCCATTTCTCACGCATTAGAGTTTCGAACACTCGAACACCTATACGGATTCTCCTGCACAGTGGCAGATATGTAAATACGGCGTTTACTTGCCTTTCTCACGCATTAGGGTTCGAACACTCGAACACCTATACGGATTCTTCTGCACTGTGGCAGATATGTAAATATGGCGTTTACCTTCCATTTCTCGCGCATTAGAGTTCGAACACTCGAACACCTATACGGATTCTCCTGCACAGTGGCAGATATGTAAATACGGCGTTACCTGCCATTTCTCACGCATTAGGGTTCGAACACTCGAACACCTATACGGATTCTCCTGCACAGTGGCAGATATGTTAATACAGCGTTTACCTTCCATTCTCACGCATTAGCGTTCGAACATTGGAACACCTATACGGATTCTCCTGCACAGTGGCAGATACGTAAATACGGCGTTTACTTACCATTTCTCATGCATTAGGGTTCGAACACTCGAACACCTATACGGATTCTCTTGCACAGTGGCAGATATGTAAATACGGCGTTACCTACCATTTCTCACGCATTAGGGTTCGAACACTCGAACACCTTACGGATTCTCCTGCACAGTGGCAGATATGTAAATACGGTGTTTACCTCCCATTTCTCATGCATTAGGGTCCGAACACTCGAACTCCTATACGGATTCTCTTGCACAGTGGCAGATATGTAAATACGGCGTTTACTTGCCATTTCTCACGCATTAGGGGTTCGAACACTCGAACACCTATACGGATTCTTCTGTACAGTGGCAGATATGTAATACGGGCGTTTACCTTCCATTTCTCACGCATTAGAGTTCGAACACTCGAACACCTATACGGATTCTCCTGCACAGTGGCAGCTATGTAAATACGGCGTTTACCTCCCATTTCTCACGCATTAGAGTTCGAACACTCGGACACCTATACGGATTCTTCTGCACAGTGGCAGAATATGTAAATACGGCGTTTTTCCTTCCATTTCTCACGCATTAGAGTTCGAACACTCGAACACCTATACGGATTCTCCTGCACAGTGGCAGATATGTAAATAGGGCGTTACCTGCCATTTCTCACGCATTAGGGTTCGAACACTCGAACACCGATACGGATTCTCTTGCACAGTGGCAAATATGTAAATACGGCGCTACTTACCATTTCTCAGGCATTAGGGTTCGAACACTCGAACACCTATACGGATTCTCCTGCACAGTGGCAGATATGTAAATACGGCGTTTGCTTACCATTTTTCACGCACTAGGGGTTCGAACACTCGAACACCTATATAGATTCTCCTGCACAGTGGCAGATATGTAAATACGGCGTTACCTACCATTTCTCATGGATTTGGGTTCGAACACTCGAACGCCTATACGGATTCTCTTGCACAGTGGCAGATATGTAAATACGGCGTTACTTACCATTTCTCAGGCATTAGGGTTCGAACACTCGAACACCTATATGGATTCTCCTGCACAGCGGCAGATACGTAAATACGGCGTTTACTTACCATTCCTCGCGCATTAGGGTTCGAACACTCGAACACCTATACGGGTTCTCTTGCACAGTGGCAGATATGTAAATACGGCGCTACTTACCATTTCTCAGGCATTAGGGTTCGAACACTCGAACCCCTATACGGATTCTCCTGCACAGTGGCAGATATGTAAATACGGCGTTTACTTACAATTTTTCAGGCATTAGGGTTCGAACACTCGAACACCTATACGGATTCTCCTGCACAGTGGCAAATATGTAAATACGGCGTTTACCTCCCATTTCTCACGCATTAGGGTTCGAACACTCGAACATCTATACGGATTCTCTTGCACAGTGGCAGATATGTAAATACGGCGTTACTTACCATTTCTCAGGCATTAGGGTTCGAACACTCGAACACCTATACGGATTGTCCTGCACAGCGGCAGATACGTTAAATACGGCGTTTACTTACCATTTCTCACGCATTAGGGTTCGAACACTCGAACACCTATACGGATTCTCTTGCACAGTGGCAGATATGTAAATACGGCGCTACTTACCATTTCTCAGGCATTAGGGTTCGAACACTCGAACACCTATACGGATTCTCCTGCACAGTGGCAGATATGTAAATACGGCGTTTACTTACCATTTTTCACGCACTAGGGTTCGAACACTCGAACACCTATACAGATTCTCCTGCACAGTGGCAGATATGTAAATACGGCGTTTACCTACCATTTCTCATGGATTAGGGTTCGAACACTCGAACACCTATACGGATTCTCTTGCACAGTGGCAGATATGTAAATACGGCGTCACTTACCATTTCTCAGGCATTAGGGTTCGAACACTCGAACACCTATACGGATTCTCCTGCACAGCGGCAGATACGTAAATACGGCGTTTACTTACCATTCCTCACGCATTAGGGTTCGAACACTCGAACACCTATACGGATTCTCTTGCATAGTGGCCGATATGTAAATACGGCGCTACTTACCATTTCTCAGGCATTAGGGTTCGAACACTCGAACACCTATACGGATTCTCCTGCACAGTGGCAGATATGTAAATACGGCGTTTACTTACAATTTTTCAGGCATTAGGGTTCGAACATTCGAACACCTATACGGATTCTCCTGCACAGTGGCAGATATGTAAATACGGCGTTTACCACCCATTTCTCACGCATTAGGGTTCGAACACTCGAACAACTATACGGATTCTCTTGCACAGTGGCAGATATGTAAGTACGGCGTTACTTACCATTTCTCAGGCATTAGGGTTCGAACACTCGAACACCTATACGGATCCTCCTGCACAGCGGCAGATATGTAAATACGGCGTTTTCCTTCCATTTCTCACGCATTAGAGTTCGAACACTCGAACACCTATACGGATTCTCCTGCACAGTGGCAGATATGTAAATAGGGCGTTACCTGCCATTTCTCACGCATTAGGGTTCGAACATTCGAACACCTATACGGATTCTCCTGCACAGTGGCAGATATGTAAATACAGCGTTTACCTTCCATTTCTCACGCATTAGGGTTCGAACACTCGAACACCGATACGGATTCTCTTGCACAGTGGCAAATATGTAAATACGGCGCTACTTACCATTTCTCAGGCATTAGGGTTCGAACACTCGAACACCTATACGGATTCTCCTGCACAGTGGCAGATATGTAAATACGGCGTTTACTTACCATTTTTCACGCACTAGGGTTCGAACACTCGAACACCTATATAGATTCTCCTGCACAGTGGCAGATATGTAAATACGGCGTTTACCTACCATTTCTCATGGATTAGGGTTCGAACACTCGAACACCTATACGGATTCTCTTGCACAGTGGCAGATATGTAAATACGGCGTTTACCTCCCATTTCTCACGCATTAGGGTTCGAACACTCGAACGTCTCTACGGATTCTCTTGCACAGTGGCAGATATGTAAATACGGCGTTACTTACCATTTCTCAGGCATTAGGGTTCGAACACTCGAACACCTATACGGATCCTCCTGCACAGCGGCAGATACGTAAATACGGCGTTTACTTACCATTTCTCACGCATTAGGGTTCGAACACTCGAACACCTATACGGATTCTCTTGCACAGTGGCAGATATGTAAATACGGCGCTACTTACCATTTCTCAGGCATTAGGGTTCGAACACTCGAACACCTATACGGATTCTCCTGCACAGTGGCAGATATGTAAATACGGCGTTTACTTACAATTTTTCACGCATTAGGGTTCGAACACTCGAACACCTATACGGATTCTCCTGCACAGTGGCAGATATGTAAATACGGCGTTTACCTACAATTTCTCACGGATTAGGGTTCGAACACTCGAACACCTGTACGGATTCTCTTGCACAGTGGCAGATATGTAAATACGGCGTTACTTACCATTTCTCAGGCATTAGGGTTCGAACACTCGAACATCTATACGGATTCTCCTGCACAGTGGCAGATATGTAAATACGGCGTTTACCTCCCATTTCTCACGCATTAGGGTTCGAACACTGGAACATCTATACGGATTCTCCTGCACAGTGGCAGATATGTAAATACGGCGTTACTTACCATTTCTCAGGTATTAGGGTTCGAACACTCGAACACCTACACGGATTCTCCTGCACAGCGGCAGATACGTAAATACGGCGTTTACTTACAATTTTTCAGGCATTAGGGTTCGAACACTCGAACACCTATACGGATTCTCCTGCACAGTGGCAGATATGTAAATACGGCGTTTACCTCCCATTTCTCACGCATTAGGGTTCGAACACTCGAACAACTATACGGATTCTCTTGCACAGTGGCAGATATGTAAATACGGCGTTACTTACCATGTCTCAGGCATTGGGGTTCGAACACTCGAACACCTATACGGATCCTCCTGCACAGCGGCAGATATGTAAATACGGCGTTTTCCTTCCATTTCTCACGCATTAGAGTTCGAACACTCGAACACCTATACGGATTCTCCTGCACAGTGGCAGATTTGTAAATAGGGCGTTACCTGCCATTTCTCACGCATTAGGGTTCGAACATTCGAACACCTATACGGATTCTCCTGCACAGTGGCAGATATGTAAATACAGCGTTTACGTTCCATTTCTCACGCATTAGGGTTCGAACACTCGAACACCGATACGGATTCTCTTGCACAGTGGCAAATATGTAAATACGGCGCTACTTACCATTTCTCAGGCATTAGGGTTCGAACACTCGAACACCTATACGGATTCTCCTGCACAGTGGCAGATATGTAAATACGGCGTTTACTTACCATTTTTCACGCACTAGGGTTCGAACACTCGAACACCTATATAGATTCTCCTGCACAGTGGCAGATATGTAAATACGGCCTTTACCTACCATTTCTCATGGATTAGGGTTCGAACACTCGAACACCTATACGGATTCTCTTGCACAGTGGCAGATATGCAAATACGGCGTTACTTACCATTTCTCAGGCATTAGTGTTCGAACACTCGAACACCTATACGGATTCTCCTGCACAGCGGCAGATACGTAAATACGGCGTTTACTTACCATTCCTCGCGCATTAGGGTTCGAACACTCGAACACCTATACGGGTTCTCTTGCACAGTGGCAGATATGTAAATACGGCGCTACTTACCATTTCTCAGGCATTAGGGTTCGAACACTCGAACACCTATACGGATTCTCCTGCACAGTGGCAGATATGTAAATACGGCGTTTACTTACAATTTTTCAGGCATTAGGGTTCGAACACTCGAACACCTATACGGATTCTCCTGCACAGTGGCAGATATGTAAATACGGCGTTTACCTCCCATTTCTCACGCATTAGGGTTCGAACACTGGAACATCTATACGGCTTCTCCTGCACAGTGGCAGATATGTAAATACGGCGTTACTTACCATTTCTCAGGCATTAGGGTTCGAACACTCGAACACCTATACGGATTCTCCTGCACAGCGGCAGATACGTAAATACGGCGTTTACTTACCATTTCTCACGCATTAGGGTTCGAACACTCGAACACCTATACGGATTCTCTTGCACAGTGGCAGATATGTAAATACGGCGCTACTTACCATTTCTCAGGCATTAGGGTTCGAACACTCGAACACCTATACGGATTCTCCTGCACAGTGGCAGATATGTAAATACGGCGTTTACTTACCATTTTTCACGCACTAGGGTTCGAACACTCGAACACCTATACAGATTCTCCTGCACAGTGGCAGATATGTAAATACGGCGTTTACCTACCATTTCTCATGGATTAGGGTTCGAACACTCGAACACCTATACGGATTCTCTTGCACAGTGGCAGATATGTAAATACGGCGTTACTTACCATTTCTCAGGCATTAGGGTTCGAACACTCGAACACCTATACGGATTCTCCTGCACAGCGGCAGATACGTAAATACGGCGTTTACTTACCATTCCTCGCGCATTAGGGTTCGAACACTCGAACACCTATACGGGTTCTCTTGCACAGTGGCAGATATGTAAATACGGCGCTACTTACCATTTCTCAGGCATTAGGGTTCGAACACTCGAACACCTATACGGATTCTCCTGCACAGTGGCAGATATGGAAATACGGCGTTTACTTACAATTTTTCAGGGCATTAGGGTTCGAACACTCGAACACCTATACGGATTCTCCTGCACAGTGGCAGATATGTAAATACGGCGTTTACCTCCCATTTCTCACGCATTAGGGTTCGAACACTGGAACATCTATACGGATTCTCCTACACAGTGGCAGATATGTAAATACGGCGTTTACCTACCATTTCTCATGGATTAGGGTTCGAACACTCGAACACCTATACGGATTCTCTTGCACAGTGGCAGATATGTAAATACGGCGTTACTTACCATTTCTCAGGCATTAGGGTTCGAACACTCGAACACCTATACGGATTCTCCTGCACAGCGGCAGATACGTAAATACGGCGTTTACTTACCATTTCTCACGCATTAGGGTTCGAACACTCGAACACCTATACGGATTCTCTTGCACAGTGGCAGATATGTAAATACGGCGCTACTTACCATTTCTCAGGCATTAGGGTTCGAACACTCGAACACCTATACGGATTCTCCTGCACAGTGGCAGATATGTAAATACGGCGTTTACTTACCATTTTTCACACACTAGGGTTCGAACACTCGAACACCTATAGAGATTCTCCTGCACAGTGGCAGATATGTAAATACGGCGTTTACCTACCATTTCTCATGGATTAGGGTTCGAACACTCGAACACCTATACGGATTCTCTTGCACAGTGGCAGATATGTAAATACGGCGTTACTTACCATTTCTCAGGCATTAGGGTTCGAACACTCGAACACCTATACGGATTCTCCTGCACAGCGGCAGATACGTAAATACGGCGTTTACTTACCATTCCTCACGCATTAGGGTTCGAACACTCGAACACCTATACGGATTCTCTTGCATAGTGGCAGATATGTAAAGACGGCGCTACTTACCGTTTCTCAGGCATTAGGGTTCGAACACTCGAACACCTATACGGATTCTCCTGCACAGTGGCAGATATGTAAATACGGCGTTTACTTACAATTTTTCAGGCATTAGGGTTCGAACACTCGAACACCTATACGGATTCTCCTGCACAGTGGCAGATATGTTAATACGGCGTTTACCTCCCATTTCTCACGCATTAGGGTTCGAACACTCGAACGTCTATACGGATTCTCTTGCACAGTGGCAGATATGTAAATACGGCGTTACTTACCATTTCTCAGGCATTAGGGTTCGAACACTCGAACACCTATACGGATCCTCCTGCACAGCGGCAGATACGTAAATACGGCGTTTACTTACCATTTCTCACGCATTAGGGTTCGAACACTCGAACACCTATACGGATTCTCTTGCACAGTGGCAGATATGTAAATACGGCGCTACTTACCATTTCTCAGGCATTAGGGTTCGAACACTCGAACACCTATACGGATTCTCCTGCACAGTGGCAGATATGTAAATACGGCGTTTACTTACAATTTTTCACGCATTAGGGTTCGAACACTCGAACACCTATACGGATTCTCCTGCACAGTGGCAGATATGTAAATACGGCGTTTACCTACCATTTCTCACGGATTAGGGTTCGAACACTCGAACACCTGTACGGATTCTCTTGCACAGTGGCAGATATGTAAATACGGCGTTACTTACCATTTCTCAGGCATTAGGGTTCGAACACTCGAACATCTATACGGATTCTCCTGCACAGTGGCAGATATGTAAATACGGCGTTTACCTCCCATTTCTCACGCATTAGGGTTCGAACACTGGAACATCTATACGGATTCTCCTGCACAGTGGCAGATATGTAAATACGGCGTCACTTACCATTTCTCAGGCATTAGGGTTCGAACACTCGAACACCTATACGGATTCTCCTGCACAGCGGCAGATACGTAAATACGGCGTTTACTTACCATTTCTCACGCATTAGGGTTCGAACACTCGAACACCTATACGGATTCTCTTGCACAGTGGCAGATATGTAAATACGGCGCTACTTACCATTTCTCAGGCATTAGGGTTCGAACACTCGAACACCTATACGGATTCTCCTGCACAGTGGCAGATATGTAAATACGGCGTTTACTTACCATTTTTCACACACTAGGGTTCGAACACTCGAACACCGATACAGATTCTCCTGCACAGTGGCAGATATGTAAATACGGCGTTTACCTACCATTTCTCATGGATTAGGGTTCGAACACTCGAACACCTATACGGATTCTCTTGCACAGTGGCAGATATGTAAATACGGCGTTACTTACCATTTCTCAGGCATTAGGGTTCGAACACTCGAACACCTATACGGATTCTCCTGCACAGCGGCAGATACGTAAATACGGCGTTTACTTACCATTCCTCACGCATTAGGGTTCGAACACTCGAACACCTATACGGATTCTCTTGCATAGTGGCAGATATGTAAAGACGGCGCTACTTACCATTTCTCAGGCATTAGGGTTCGAACACTCGAACACCTATACGGATTCTCCTGCACAGTGGCAGATATGTAAATACGGCGTTTACTTACAATTTTTCAGGCATTAGGGTTCGAACACTCGAACACCTATACGGATTCTCCTGCACAGTGGCAGATATGTTAATACGGCGTTTACCTCCCATTTCTCACGCATTAGGGTTCGAACACTCGAACGTCTATACGGATTCTCTTGCACAGTGGCAGATATGTAAATACGGCGTTACTTACCATTTCTCAGGCATTAGGGTACGAACACTCGAACACCTATACGGATCCTCCTGCACAGCGGCAGATACGTAAATACGGCGTTTACTTACCATTTCTCACGCATTAGGGTTCGAACACTCGAACACCTATACGGATTCTCTTGCACAGTGGCAGATATGTAAATACGGCGCTACTTACCATTTCTCAGGCATTAGGGTTCGAACACTCGAACACCTATACGGATTCTCCTGCACAGTGGCAGATATGTAAATACGGCGTTTACTTACAATTTTTCACGCATTAGGGTTCGAACACTCGAACACCTATACGGATTCTCCTGCACAGTGGCAGATATGTAAATACGGCGTTTACCTACCATTTCTCACGGATTAGGGTTCGAACACTCGAACACCTGTACGGATTCTCTTGCACAGTGGCAGATATGTAAATACGGCGTTACTTACCATTTCTCAGGCATTAGGGTTCGAACACTCGAACATCTATACGGATTCTCCTGCACAGTGGCAGATATGTAAATACGGCGTTTACCTCCCATTTCTCACGCATTAGGGTTCGAACACTGGAACATCTATACGGATTCTCCTGCACAGTGGCAGATATGTAAATACGGCGTCACTTACCATTTCTCAGGCATTAGGGTTCGAACACTCGAACACCTATACGGATTCTCCTGCACAGCGGCAGATACGTAAATACGGCGTTTACTTACCATTTCTCACGCATTAGGGTTCGAACACTCGAACACCTATACGGATTCTCTTGCACAGTGGCAGATATGTAAATACGGCGCTACTTACCATTTCTCAGGCATTAGGGTTCGAACACTCGAACACCTATACGGATTCTCCTGCACAGTGGCAGATATGTAAATACGGCGTTTACTTACCATTTTTCACACACTAGGGTTCGAACACTCGAACACCTATACAGATTCTCCTGCACAGTGGCAGATATGTAAATACGGCGTTTACCTACCATTTCTCATGGATTAGGGTTCGAACACTCGAACACCTATACGGATTCTCTTGCACAGTGGCAGTATGTAAATACGGCGTTACTTACCATTTCTCAGGCATTAGGGTTCGAACACTCGAACACCTATACGGATTCTCCTGCACAGCGGCAGATACGTAAATACGGCGTTTACTTACCATTTCTCACGCAGTAGGGTTCGAACACTCGAACACCTATACGGATTCTCCTGCACAGTGGCAGATATGTAAATACGGCGTTTACTTACAATTTTTCAGGCATTAGGGTTCGAACACTCGAACACCTATACGGATTCTCCTGCACAGTGGCAGATATGTAAATACGGCGTTTACCTCCCATTTCTCACGCATTAGGGTTCGAACACTGGAACATCTATACGGATTCTCCTGCACAGTGGCAGATATGTAAATACGGCGTTACTTACCATTTCTCAGGCATTAGGGTTCGAACACTCGAACACCTATACGGATTCTCCTGCACAGCGGCAGATACGTAAATACGGCGTTTACTTACCATTTCTCAGGCATTAGGGTTCGAACACTCGAACACCTATACAGATTCTCCTGCATAGTGGCAGATATGTAAATACGGCGTTTACCTACCATTTCTCATGGATTAGGGTTCGAACACTCGAACACCTATACGGATTCTCTTGCACAGTGGCAGTATGTAAATACGGCGTTACTTACCATTTCTCAGGCATTAGGGTTCGAACACTCGAACACCTATACGGATTCTCCTGCACAGCGGCAGATACGTAAATACGGCGTTTACTTACCATTTCTCACGCATTAGGGTTCGAACACTCGAACACCTATACGGATTCTCTTGCACAGTGGCAGATATGTAAATACGGCGCTACTTACCATTTCTCAGGCATTAGGGTTCGAACACTCGAACACCTATACGGATTCTCCTGCACAGTGGCAGATATGTAAATACGGCGTTTACTTACCATTTTTCACACACTAGGGTTCGAACACTCGAACACCTATACAGATTCTCCTGCACAGTGGCAGATATGTAAATACGGCGTTTACCTACCATTTCTCATGGATTAGGGTTCGAACACTCGAACACCTATACGGATTCTCTTGCACAGTGGCAGATATGTAAATACGGCGTTACTTACCATTTCTCAGGCATTAGGGTTCGAACACTCGAACACCTATACGGATTCTCCTGCACAGCGGCAGATACGTAAATACGGCGTTTACTTACCATTCCTCACGCATTAGGGTTCGAACACTCGAACACCTATACGGATTCTCTTGCATAGTGGCAGATATGTAAAGACGGCGCTACTTACCATTTCTCAGGCATTAGGGTTCGAACACTCGAACACCTATACGGATTCTCCTGCACAGTGGCAGATATGTAAATACGGCGTTTACTTACAATTTTTCAGGCATTAGGGTTCGAACACTCGAACACCTATACGGATTCTCCTGCACAGTGGCAGATATGTTAATACGGCGTTTACCTCCCATTTCTCACGCATTAGGGTTCGAACACTCGAACGTCTATACGGATTCTCTTGCACAGTGGCAGATATGTAAATACGGCGTTACTTACCATTTCTCAGGCATTAGGGTTCGAACACTCGAACACCTATACGGATCCTCCTGCACAGCGGCAGATACGTAAATACGGCGTTTACTTACCATTTCTCACGCATTAGGGTTCGAACACTCGAACACCTATACGGATTCTCTTGCACAGTGGCAGATATGTAAATACGGCGCTACTTACCATTTCTCAGGCATTAGGGTTCGAACACTCGAACACCTATACGGATTCTCCTGCACAGTGGCAGATATGTAAATACGGCGTTTACTTACAATTTTTCACGCATTAGGGTTCGAACACTCGAACACCTATACGGATTCTCCTGCACAGTGGCAGATATGTAAATACGGCGTTTACCTACCATTTCTCACGGATTAGGGTTCGAACACTCGAACACCTGTACGGATTCTCTTGCACAGTGGCAGATATGTAAATACGGCGTTACTTACCATTTCTCAGGCATTAGGGTTCGAACACTCGAACATCTATACGGATTCTCCTGCACAGTGGCAGATATGTAAATACGGCGTTTACCTCCCATTTCTCACGCATTAGGGTTCGAACACTGGAACATCTATACGGATTCTCCTGCACAGTGGCAGATATGTAAATACGGCGTCACTTACCATTTCTCAGGCATTAGGGTTCGAACACTCGAACACCTATACGGATTCTCCTGCACAGCGGCAGATACGTAAATACGGCGTTTACTTACCATTTCTCACGCATTAGGGTTCGAACACTCGAACACCTATACGGATTCTCTTGCACAGTGGCAGATATGTAAATACGGCGCTACTTACCATTTCTCAGGCATTAGGGTTCGAACACTCGAACACCTATACGGATTCTCCTGCACAGTGGCAGATATGTAAATACGGCGTTTACTTACCATTTTTCACACACTAGGGTTCGAACACTCGAACACCTATACAGATTCTCCTGCACAGTGGCAGATATGTAAATACGGCGTTTACCTACCATTTCTCATGGATTAGGGTTCGAACACTCGAACACCTATACGGATTCTCTTGCACAGTGGCAGTATGTAAATACGGCGTTACTTACCATTTCTCAGGCATTAGGGTTCGAACACTCGAACACCTATACGGATTCTCCTGCACAGCGGCAGATACGTAAATACGGCGTTTACTTACCATTTCTCACGCAGTAGGGTTCGAACACTCGAACACCTATACGGATTCTCCTGCACAGTGGCAGATATGTAAATACGGCGTTTACTTACAATTTTTCAGGCATTAGGGTTCGAACACTCGAACACCTATACGGATTCTCCTGCACAGTGGCAGATATGTAAATACGGCGTTTACCTCCCATTTCTCACGCATTAGGGTTCGAACACTGGAACATCTATACGGATTCTCCTGCACAGTGGCAGATATGTAAATACGGCGTTACTTACCATTTCTCAGGCATTAGGGTTCGAACACTCGAACACCTATACGGATTCTCCTGCACAGCGGCAGATACGTAAATACGGCGTTTACTTACCATTTCTCACGCATTAGGGTTCGAACACTCGAACACCTATACGGATTCTCTTGCACAGTGGCAGATATGTAAATACGGCGCTACTTACCATTTCTCAGGCATTAGGGTTCGAACACTCGAACACCTATACGGATTCTCCTGCACAGTGGCAGATATGTAAATACGGCGTTTACTTACCATTTTTCACACACTAGGGTTCGAACACTCGAACACCTATACAGATTCTCCTGCACAGTGGCAGATATGTAAATACGGCGTTTACCTACCATTTCTCATGGATTAGGGTTCGAACACTCGAACACCTATACGGATTCTCTTGCACAGTGGCAGATATGTAAATACGGCGTTACTTACCATTTCTCAGGCATTAGGGTTCGAACACTCGAACACCTATACGGATTCTCCTGCACAGCGGCAGATACGTAAATACGGCGTTTACTTACCATTCCTCACGCATTAGGGTTCGAACACTCGAACACCTATACGGATTCTCTTGCATAGTGGCAGATATGTAAATACGGCGCTACTTACCATTTCTCAGGCATTAGGGTTCGAACACTCGAACACCTATACGGATTCTCCTACACAGTGGCAGATATGTAAATACGGCGTTTACTTACAATTTTTCAGGCATTAGGGTTCGAACACTCGAACACCTATACGGATTCTCCTGCACAGTGGCAGATATGTAAATACGGCGTTTACCTCCCATTTCTCACGCATTAGGGTTCGAACACTCGAACGTCTATACGGATTCTCTTGCACAGTGGCAGATATGTAAATACGGCGTTACTTACCATTTCTCAGGCATTAGGGTTCGAACACTCGAACACCTATACGGATCCTCCTGCACAGCGGCAGATACGTAAATACGGCGTTTACTTACCATTTCTCACGCATTAGGGTTCGAACACTCGAACACCTATACGGATTCTCTTGCACAGTGGCAGATATGTAAATACGGCGCTACTTACCATTTCTCAGGCATTAGGGTTCGAA
This sequence comes from Camellia granthamiana, assembly GCA_036172215.1. Taxonomy (NCBI): domain Eukaryota; kingdom Viridiplantae; phylum Streptophyta; class Magnoliopsida; order Ericales; family Theaceae; genus Camellia; species Camellia granthamiana. The sequence goes on along the minus strand of JAXFYN010000756.1, from coordinate 69,516 downwards.
CACTCGAACACCTATACGGATTCTCCTGCACAGTGGCAGATATGTAAATACGGCGTTTACTTACAATTTTTCACGCATTAGGGTTCGAACACTCGAACACCTATACGGATTCTCCTGCACAGTGGCAGATATGTAAATACGGCGTTTACCTACCATTTCTCACGGATTAGGGTTCGAACACTCGAACACCTGTACGGATTCTCTTGCACAGTGGCAGATATGTAAATACGGCGTTACTTACCATTTCTCAGGCATTAGGGTTCGAACACTCGAACATCTATACGGATTCTCCTGCACAGTGGCAGATATGTAAATACGGCGTTTACCTCCCATTTCTCACGCATTAGGGTTCGAACACTGGAACATCTATACGGATTCTCCTGCACAGTGGCAGATATGTAAATACGGCGTCACTTACCATTTCTCAGGCATTAGGGTTCGAACACTCGAACACCTATACGGATTCTCCTGCACAGCGGCAGATACGTAAATACGGCGTTTACTTACCATTTCTCACGCATTAGGGTTCGAACACTCGAACACCTATACGGATTCTCTTGCACAGTGGCAGATATGTAAATACGGCGCTACTTACCATTTCTCAGGCATTAGGGTTCGAACACTCGAACACCTATACGGATTCTCCTGCACAGTGGCAGATATGTAAATACGGCGTTTACTTACCATTTTTCACACACTAGGGTTCGAACACTCGAACACCTATACAGATTCTCCTGCACAGTGGCAGATATGTAAATACGGCGTTTACCTACCATTTCTCATGGATTAGGGTTCGAACACTCGAACACCTATACGGATTCTCTTGCACAGTGGCAGTATGTAAATACGGCGTTACTTACCATTTCTCAGGCATTAGGGTTCGAACACTCGAACACCTATACGGATTCTCCTGCACAGCGGCAGATACGTAAATACGGCGTTTACTTACCATTTCTCACGCAGTAGGGTTCGAACACTCGAACACCTATACGGATTCTCCTGCACAGTGGCAGATATGTAAATACGGCGTTTACTTACAATTTTTCAGGCATTAGGGTTCGAACACTCGAACACCTATACGGATTCTCCTGCACAGTGGCAGATATGTAAATACGGCGTTTACCTCCCATTTCTCACGCATTAGGGTTCGAACACTGGAACATCTATACGGATTCTCCTGCACAGTGGCAGATATGTAAATACGGCGTTACTTACCATTTCTCAGGCATTAGGGTTCGAACACTCGAACACCTATACGGATTCTCCTGCACAGCGGCAGATACGTAAATACGGCGTTTACTTACCATTTCTCACGCATTAGGGTTCGAACACTCGAACACCTATACGGATTCTCTTGCACAGTGGCAGATATGTAAATACGGCGCTACTTACCATTTCTCAGGCATTAGGGTTCGAACACTCGAACACCTATACGGATTCTCCTGCACAGTGGCAGATATGTAAATACGGCGTTTACTTACCATTTTTCACACACTAGGGTTCGAACACTCGAACACCTATACAGATTCTCCTACACAGTGGCAGATATGTAAATACGGCGTTTACCTACCATTTCTCATGGATTAGGGTTCGAACACTCGAACACCTATACGGATTCTCTTGCACAGTGGCAGATATGTAAATACGGCGTTACTTACCATTTCTCAGGCATTAGGGTTCGAACACTCGAACACCTATACGGATTCTCCTGCACAGCGGCAGATACGTAAATACGGCGTTTACTTACCATTCCTCACGCATTAGGGTTCGAACACTCGAACACCTATACGGATTCTCTTGCATAGTGGCAGATATGTAAATACGGCGCTACTTACCATTTCTCAGGCATTAGGGTTCGAACACTCGAACACCTATACGGATTCTCCTGCACAGTGGCAGATATGTAAATACGGCGTTTACTTACAATTTTTCAGGCATTAGGGTTCGAACACTCGAACACCTATACGGATTCTCCTGCACAGTGGCAGATATGTAAATACGGCGTTTACCTCCCATTTCTCACGCATTAGGGTTCGAACACTCGAACGTCTATACGGATTCTCTTGCACAGTGGCAGATATGTAAATACGGCGTTACTTACCATTTCTCAGGCATTAGGGTTCGAACACTCGAACACCTATACGGATCCTCCTGCACAGCGGCAGATATGAAAATACGGCGTTTACTTAACATTTCTCACGCATTAGGGTTCGAACACTCGAACACCTATACGGATTCTCTTGCACAGTGGCAGATATGTAAATACGGCGCTACTTACCATTTCTCAGGCATTAGGGTTCGAACACTCGAACACCTATACGGATTCTCCTGCACAGTGGCAGATATGTAAATACGGCGTTTACTTACAATTTTTCACGCATTAGGGTTCGAACACTCGAACACCTATACGGATTCTCCTGCACAGTGGCAGATATGTAAATACGGCGTTTACCTACCATTTCTCACGGATTAGGGTTCGAACACTCGAACACCTGTACGGATTCTCTTGCACAGTGGCAGATATGTAAATACGGCGTTACTTACCATTTCTCAGGCATTAGGGTTCGAACACTCGAACATCTATACGGATTCTCCTGCACAGTGGCAGATATGTAAATACGGCGTTTACCTCCCATTTCTCACGCATTAGGGTTCGAACACTGGAACATCTATACGGATTCTCCTGCACAGTGGCAGATATGTAAATACGGCGTCACTTACCATTTCTCAGGCATTAGGGTTCGAACACTCGAACACCTACACGGATTCTCCTGCACAGCGGCAGATACGTAAATACGGCGTTTACTTACCATTCCTCGCGCATTAGGGTTCGAACACTCGAACACCTATACGGGTTCTCTTGCACAGTGGCAGATATGTAAATACGGCGCTACATACCATTTCTCAGGCATTAGGGTTCGAACACTCGAACACCTATACGGATTCTCCTGCACAGTGGCAGATATGTAAATACGGCGTTTACTTACATTTTTTCAGGCATTAGGGTTCGAACACTCGAACACCTATACGGATTCTCCTGCACAGTGGCAGATATGTAAATACGGCGTTTACCTCCCATTTCTCACGCATTAGGGTTCGAACACTGGAACATCTATACGGATTCTCCTGCACAGTGGCAGATATGTAAATACGGCGTTTACTTACCATTCCTCACGCATTAGGGTTCGAACACTCGAACACCTATACAGATTCTCTTGCATAGTGGCAGATATGTAAATACGGCGCTACTTACCATTTCTCAGGCATTAGGGTTCGAACACTCGAACACCTATACGGATTCTCCTGCACAGTGGCAGATATGTAAATACGGCGTTTACTTACAATTTTTCAGGCATTAGGGTTCGAACACTCGAACACCTATACGGATTCTCCTGCACAGTGGCAGATATGTAAATACGGCGTTTACCTCCCATTTCTCACGCATTAGGGTTCGAACACTCGAACGTCTATACGGATTCTCTTGCACAGTGGCAGATATGTAAATACGGCGTTACTTACCATTTCTCAGGCATTAGGGTTCGAACACTCGAACACCTATACGGATCCTCCTGCACAGCGGCAGATACGAAAATACGGCGTTTACTTAACATTTCTCACGCATTAGGGTTCGAACACTCGAACACCTATACGGATTCTCTTGCACAGTGGCAGATATGTAAATACGGCGCTACTTACCATTTCTCAGGCATTAGGGTTCGAACACTCGAACACCTATACGGATTCTCCTGCACAGTGGCAGATATGTAAATACGGCGTTTACTTACAATTTTTCACGCATTAGGGTTCGAACACTCGAACACCTATACGGATTCTCCTGCACAGTGGCAGATATGTAAATACGGCGTTTACCTACCATTTCTCACGGATTAGGGTTCGAACACTCGAACACCTGTACGGATTCTCTTGCACAGTGGCAGATATGTAAATACGGCGTTACTTACCATTTCTCAGGCATTAGGGTTCGAACACTCGAACATCTATACGGATTCTCCTGCACAGTGGCAGATATGTAAATACGGCGTTTACCTCCCATTTCTCACGCATTAGGGTTCGAACACTGGAACATCTATACGGATTCTCCTGCACAGTGGCAGATATGTAAATACGGCGTCACTTACCATTTCTCAGGCATTAGGGTTCGAACACTCGAACACCTATACGGATTCTCCTGCACAGCGGCAGATACGTAAATACGGCGTTTACTTACCATTCCTCGCGCATTAGGGTTCGAACACTCGAACACCTATACGGGTTCTCGTGCACAGTGGCAGATATGTAAATACGGCGCTACTTACCATTTCTCAGGCATTAGGGTTCGAACACTCGAACACCTATACGGATTCTCCTGCACAGTGGCAGATATGTAAATACGGCGTTTACTTACATTTTTTCAGGCATTAGGGTTCGAACACTCGAACACCTATACGGATTCTCCTGCACAGTGGCAGATATGTAAATACGGCGTTTACCTCCCATTTCTCACGCATTAGGGTTCGAACACTGGAACATCTATACGGATTCTCCTGCACAGTGGCAGATATGTAAATACGGCGTTACTTACCATTTCTCAGGCGTTAGGGTTCGAACACTCGAACACCTATACGGATTCTCCTGTACAGCGGCAGATACGTAAATACGGCGTTTAGTTGCCATTTCTCATGCATTAGGGTTCGAACACTCGAACACCTATACGGATTCTCCTGCACAGTGGCAGATATGTAAATACGGCGTTTACTTACAATTTTTCAGGCATTAGGGTTCGAACACTCGAACACCTATACGGATTCTCCTGCACAGTGGCAGATATGTAAATACGGTGTTTACCTCCCATTTCTCACGCATTAGGGTTCGAACACTCGAACATCTATACGGATTCTCTTGCACAGTGGCAGATATGTAAATACGGCGTTACTTACCATTTCTCAGGCATTAGGGTTCGAACACTCGAACACCTATACGGATTGTCCTGCACAGCGGCAGATACGTAAATACGGCGTTTACTTACCATTTCTCACGCATTAGGGTTCGAACACTCGAACACCTACACGGATTCTCTTGCACAGTGGCAGATATGTAAATACGGCGCTACTTACCATTTCTCAGGCATTAGGGTTCGAACACTCGAACACCTATACGGATTCTCCTGCACAGTGGCAGATATGTAAATACGGCGTTTACTTACCATTTTTCACGCACTAGGGTTCGAACACTCGAACACCTATACAGATTCTCCTGCACAGTGGCAGATATGTAAATACGGCGTTTACCTACCATTTCTCATGGATTAGGGTTCGAACACTCGAACACCTATACGGATTCTCTTGCACAGTGGCAGATATGTAAATACGGCGTTACTTACCATTTCTCAGGCATTAGGCTTCGAACACTCGAACACCTATACGGATTCTCCTGCACAGCGGCAGATACGTAAATACGGCGTTTACTTACCATTCCTCACGCATTAGGGTTCGAACACTCGAACACCTATACGGATTCTCTTGCATAGTGGCCGATATGTAAATACGGCGCTACTTACCATTTCTCAGGCATTAGGGTTCGAACACTCGAACACCTATACGGATTCTCCTGCACAGTGGCAGATATGTAAATACGGCGTTTACTTACAATTTTTCAGGCATTAGGGTTCGAACACTCGAACACCTATACGGATTCTCCTGCACAGTGGCAGATATGTAAATACGGCGTTTACCTCCCATTTCTCACGCATTAGGGTTCGAACACTCGAACAACTATACGGATTCTCTTGCACAGTGGCAGATATGTAAATACGGCGTTACTTACCATTTCTCAGGCATTAGGGTTCGAACACTCGAACACCTATACGGATCCTCCTGCACAGCGGCAGATATGTAAATACGGCGTTTTCCTTCCATTTCTCACGCATTAGAGTTCGAACACTCGAACACCTATACGGATTCTCCTGCAGAGTGGCAGATATGTAAATAGGGCGTTACCTGCCATTTCTCACGCATTAGGGTTCGAACATTCGAACACCTATACGGATTCTCCTGCACAGTGGCAGATATGTAAATACAGCGTTTACCTTCCATGTCTCACGCATTAGGGTTCGAACACTCGAACACCGATACGGATTCTCTTGCACAGTGGCAAATATGTAAATACGGCGCTACTTACCATTTCTCAGGCATTAGGGTTCGAACACTCGAACACCTATACGGATTCTCCTGCACAGTGGCAGATATGTAAATACGGCGTTTACTTACCATTTTTCACGCACTAGGGTTCGAACACTCGAACACCTATATAGATTCTCCTGCACAGTGGCAGATATGTAAATACGGCGTTTACCTACCATTTCTCATGGATTAGGGTTCGAACACTCGAACACCTATACGGATTCTCTTGCACAGTGGCAGATATGTAAATACGGCGTTACTTACCATTTCTCAGGCATTAGGGTTCGAACACTCGAACACCTATACGGATTCTCCTGCACAGCGGCAGATACGTAAATACGGCGTTTACTTACCATTCCTCGCGCATTAGGGTTCGAACACTCGAACACCTATACGGGTTCTCTTGCACAGTGGCAGATATGTAAATACGGCGCTACTTACCATTTCTCAGGCATTAGGGTTCGAACACTCGAACACCTATACGGATTCTCCTGCACAGTGGCAGTTATGTAAATACGGCGTTTACTTACAATTTTTCAGGCATTAGGGTTCGAACACTCGAACACCTATACGGATTCTCCTGCACAGTGGCAGATATGTAAATACGGCGTTTACCTCCCATTTCTCACGCATTAGGGTTCGAACACTGGAACATCTATACGGATTCTCCTGCACAGTGGCAGATATGTAAATACGGCGTTACTTACCATTTCTCAGGCATTAGGGTTCGAACACCCGAACACCTATACGGATTCTCCTGCACAGCGGCAGATACGTAAATACGGCGTTTACTTACCATTTCTCACGCATTAGGGTTCGAACACTCGAACACCTATACGGATTCTCTTGCACAGTGGCAGATATGTAAATACGGCGCTACTTACCATTTCTCAGGCATTAGGGTTCGAACACTCGAACACCTATACGGATTCTCCTGCACAGTGGCAGATATGTAAATACGGCGTTTACTTACCATTTTTCACGCACTAGGGTTCGAACACTCGAACACCTATACAGATTCTCCTGCACAGTGGCAGATATGTAAATACGGCGTTTACCTACCATTTCTCATGGATTAGGGTTCGAACACTCGAACACCTATGCGGATTCTCTTGCACAGTGGCAGATATGTAAATACGGCGTTACTTACCATTTCTCAGGCATTAGGGTTCGAACACTCGAACACCTATACGGATTCTCCTGCACAGCGGCAGATACGTAAATACGGCGTTTACTTACCATTCCTCACGCATTAGGGTTCGAACACTCAAACACCTATACGGATTCTCTTGCATAGTGGCAGATATGTAAATACGGCGCTACTTACCATTTCTCAGGCATTAGGGTTCGAACACTCGAACACCTATACGGATTCTCCTGCACAGTGGCAGATATGTAAATACGGCGTTTACTTACAATTTTTCAGGCATTAGGGTTCGAACACTCGAACACCTATACGGATTCTCCTGCACAGTGGCAGATATGTAAATACGGCGTTTACCTCCCATTTCTCACGCATTAGGGTTCGAACACTCGAACGTCTATACGGATTCTCTTGCACACTGGCAGATATGTAAATACGGCGTTACTTACCATTTCTCAGGCATTAGGGTTCGAACACTCGAACACCTATACGGATCCTCCTACACAGCGGCAGATACGTAAATACGGCGTTTACTTACCATTTCTCACGCATTAGGGTTCGAACACTCGAACACCTATACGGATTCTCTTGCACAGTGGCAGATATGTAAATACGGCGCTACTTACCATTTCTCAGGCATTAGGGTTCGAACACTCGAACACCTATACGGATTCTCCTGCACAGTGGCAGATATGTAAATACGGCGTTTACTTACAATTTTTCACGCATTAGGGTTCGAACACTCGAACACCTATACGGATTCTCCTGCACAGTGGCAGATATGTAAATACGGCGTTTACCTACCATTTCTCACGGATTAGGGTTCGAACACTCGAACACCTGTACGGATTCTCTTGCACAGTGGCAGATATGTAAATACGGCGTTACTTACCATTTCTCAGGCATTAGGGTTCGAACACTCGAACATCTATACGGATTCTCCCGCACAGTGGCAGATATGTAAATACGGCGTTTACCTCCCATTTCTCACGCATTAGGGTTCGAACACTGGAACATCTATACGGATTCTCCTGCACAGTGGCAGATATGTAAATACGGCGTTACTTACCATTTCTCAGGCATTAGGGTTCGAGCACTCGAACACCTATACGGATTCTCCTGCACAGCGGCAGATACGTAAATACGGCGTTTACTTACAATTTTTCAGGCATTAGGGTTCGAACACTCGAACACCTATACGGATTCTCCTGCACAGTGGCAGATATGTAAATACGGCGTTTACCTCCCATTTCTCACGCATTAGGGTTCGAACACTCGAACAACGATACGGATTCTCTTGCACAGTGGCAGATATGTAAATACGGCGTTACTTACCATGTCTCAGGCATTAGGGTTCGAACACTCGAACACCTATACGGATCCTCCTGCACAGCGGCAAATATGTAAATACGGCGTTTTCCTTCCATTTCTCACGCATTAGAGTTCGAACACTCGAACACCTATACGGATTCTCCTGCACAGTGGCAGATATGTAAATAGGGCGTTACCTGCCATTTCTCACGCATTAGGGTTCGAACATTCGAACACCTATACGGATTCTCCTGCACAGTGGCAGATATGTAAATACAGCGTTTACCTTCCATTTCTCACGCATTAGGGTTCGAACACTCGAACACCGATACGGATTCTCTTGCACAGTGGCAAATATGTAAATACGGCGCTACTTACCATTTCTCAGGCATTAGGGTTCGAACACTCGAACACCTATACGGATTCTCCTGCACAGTGGCAGATATGTAAATACGGCGTTTAGTTACCATTTTTCACGCACTAGGGTTCGAACACTCGAACACCTATATAGATTCTCCTGCACAGTGGCAGATATGTAAATACGGCGTTTACCTACCATTTCTCATGGATTAGGGTTCGAACACTCGAACACCTATACGGATTCTCTTGCACAGTGGCAGATATGTAAATACGGCGTTACTTACCATTTCTCAGGCATTAGGGTTCGAACACTCGAACACCTATACGGATTCTCCTGCACAGCGGCAGATACGTAAATACGGCGTTTACTTACCATTCCTCGCGCATTAGGGTTCGAACACTCGAACACCTATACGGGTTCTCTTGCACAGTGGCAGATATGTAAATACGGCGCTACTTACCATTTCTCAGGCATTAGGGTTCGAACACTCGAACACCTATACGGATTCTCCTGCACAGTGGCAGATATGTAAATACGGCGTTTACTTACAATTTTACAGGCATTAGGGTTCGAACACTCGAACACCTATACGGATTCTCCTGCACAGTGGCAGATATGTAAATACGGCGTTTACCTCCCATTTCTCACGCATTAGGGTTCGAACACTGGAACATCTATACAGATTCTCCTGCACAGTGGCAGATATGTAAATACGGCGTTACTTACCATTTCTCAGGCATTAGGGTTCGAACACTCGAACACCTATACGGATTCTCCTGCACAGCGGCAGATACGTAAATACGGCGTTTACTTACCATTTCTCACGCATTAGGCTTCGAACACTCGAACACCTATACGGATTCTCTTGCACAGTGGCAGATATGTAAATACGGCGCTACTTACCATTTCTCAGGCATTAGGGTTCGAACACTCGAACACCTATACGGATTCTCCTGCACAGTGGCAGATATGCAAATACGGCATTTACTTACCATTTTTCACGCACTAGGGTTCGAACACTCGAACACCTATACAGATTCTCCTGCACAGTGGCAGATATGTAAATACGGCGTTTACTTACCATTTTTCACGCACTAGGGTTCGAACACTCGAACACCTATACAGATTCTCCTGCACAGTGGCAGATATGTAAATACGGCGTTTACCTACCATTTCTCATGGATTAGGGTTCGAACACTCGAACACCTATGCGGATTCTCTTGCACAGTGGCAGATATGTAAATACGGCGTTACTTACCATTTCTCAGGCATTAGGGTTCGAACACTCGAACACCTATACGGATTCTCCTGCACAGCGGCAGATACGTAAATACGGCGTTTACTTACCATTCCTCACGCATTAGGGTTCGAACAATCGAACACCTATACGGATTCTCTTGCATAGTGGCAGATATGTAAATACGGCGCTACTTACCATTTCTCAGGCATTAGGGTTCGAACACTCGAACACCTATACGGATTCTCCTGCACAGTGGCAGATATGTAAATACGGCGTTTACTTACAATTTTTCAGGCATTAGGGTTCGAACACTCGAACACCTATACGGATTCTCCTGCACAGTGGCAGATATGTAAATACAGCGTTTACCTCCCATTTCTCACGCATTAGGGTTCGAACACTCGAACGTCTATACGGATTCTCTTGCACAGTGGCAGATATGTAAATACGGCGTTACTTACCATTTCTCAGGCATTAGGGTTCGAACACTCGAACACCTATACGGATCCTCCTGCACAGCGGCAGATACGTAAATACAGCGTTTACTTACCATTTCTCACGCATTAGGGTTCGAACACTCGAACACCTATACGGATTCTCTTGCACAGTGGCAGATATGTAAATACGGCGCTACTTACCATTTCTCAGGCATTAGGGTTCGAACACTCGAACACCTATACGGATTCTCCTGCACAGTGGCAGATATGTAAATACGGCGTTTACTTACAATTTTTCACGCATTAGGGTTCGAACACTCGAACACCTATACGGATTCTCCTGCACAGTGGCAGATATGTAAATACGGCGTTTACCTACCATTTCTCACGGATTAGGGTTCGAACACTCGAACACCTGTACGGATTCTCTTGCACAGTGGCAGATATGTAAATACGGCGTTACTTACCATTTCTCAGGCATTAGGGTTCGAACACTCGAACATCTATACGGATTCTCCTGCACAGTGGCAGATATGTAAATACGGCGTTTACCTCCCATTTCTCACGCATTAGGGTTCGAACACTGGAACATCTATACGGATTCTCCTGCACAGTGGCAGATATGTAAATACGGCGTCACTTACCATTTCTCAGGCATTAGGGTTCGAACACTCGAACACCTATACGGATTCTCCTGCACAGGGGCAGATACGTAAATACGGCGTTTACTTACCATTTCTCACGCATTAGGGTTCGAACACTCGAACACCTATACGGATTCTCTTGCACAGTGGCAGATATGTAAATACGGCGTTACTTACCATTTCTCAGGCATTAGGGTTCGAACACTCGAACACCTATACGGATTCTCCTGCACAGCGGCAGATACGTAAATACGGCGTTTACTTACCATTCCTCGCGCATTAGGGTTCGAACACTCGAACACCTATACGGGTTCTCTTGCACAGTGGCAGATATGTAAATACGGCGCTACTTACCATTTCTCAGGCATTAGGGTTCGAACACTCGAACACCTATACGGATTCTCCTGCACAGTGGCAGATATGTAAATACGGCGTTTACTTACAATTTTTCAGGCATTAGGGTTCGAACACTCGAACACCTATACGGATTCTCCTGCACAGTGGCAGATATGTAAATACGGCGTTTACCTCCCATTTCTCACGCATTAGGGTTCGAACACTCGAACGTCTATACGGATTCTCTTGCACAGTGGCAGATATGTAAATACGGCGTTACTTACCATTTCTCAGGCATTAGGGTTCGAACACTCGACCACCTATACGGATCTTCCTGCACAGCGGCAGATACGTAAATACGGCATTTACTTACCATTTCTCACGCATTAGGGTTCGAACACTCGAACACCTATACGGATTCTCTTGCACAGTGGCAGATATGTAAATACGGCGCTACTTACCATTTCTCAGGCATTAGGGTTCGAACACTCGAACAACTATACGGATTCTCCTGCACAGTGGCAGATATGTAAATACGGCGTTTACTTACAATTTTTCACGCATTAGGGTTCGAACACTCGAACACCTATAGGGATTCTCCGGCACAGTGGCAGATATGTAAATACGGCGTTTACCTACCATTTCTCACGGATTAGGGTTCGAACACTCGAACACCTGTACGGATTCTCTTGCACAGTGGCAGATATGTAAATATGGCGTTACTTACCATTTCTCAGGCATTAGGGTTCGAACACTCGAACATCTATACGGATTCTCCTGCACAGTGGCAGATATGTAAATACGGCGTTTACCTCCCATTTCTCACGCATTAGGGTTCGAACACTGGAACATCTATACGGATTCTCCTGCACAGTGGCAGATATGTAAATACGGCGTTACTTACCATTTCTCTGGCATTAGGGTTCGAACACTCGAACACCTATACGGATTCTCCTGCACAGCGGCAGATACGTAAATACGGCGTTTACTTACCATTTCTCACGCATTAGGGTTCGAACACTCGAACACCTATACGGATTCTCTTGTACAGTGGCAGATATGTAAATACGGCGCTACTTACCATTTCTCAGGCATTAGGGTTCGAACACTCGAACACCTATACGGATTCTCCTGCACAGTGGCAGATATGTAAATACGGCGTTTACTTACCATTTTTCATGCACTAGGGTTCGAACACTCGAACACCTATACAGATTCTCCTGCACAGTGGCAGATATGTAAATACGGCGTTTACCTACCATTTCTCATGGATTAGGGTTCGAACACTCGAACACCTATACGGATTCTCTTGCACAGTGGCAGATATGTAAATACGGCGTTACTTACCATTTCTCAGGCATTAGGGTTCGAACACTCGAACACCTATACGGATTCTCCTGCACAGCGGCAGATACGTAAATACGGCGTTTACTTACCATTCCTCACGCATTAGGGTTCGAACACTCGAACACCTATACGGATTCTCTTGCATAGTGGCAGATATGTAAATACGGCGCTACTTACCATTTCTCAGGCATTAGGGTTCGAACACTCGAACACCTATACGGATTCTCCTGCACAGTGGCAGATATGTAAATACGGCGTTTACTTACAATTTTTCAGGCATTAGGGTTCGAACACTCGAACACCTATACGGATTCTCCTGCACAGTGGCAGATATGTAAATACGGCGTTTACCTCCCATTTCTCACGCATTAGGGTTCGAACACTCGAACGTCTATACGGATTCTCTTGCACAGTGGCAGATATGTAAATACGGCGTTACTTACCATTTCTCAGGCATTAGGGTTCGAACACTCGAACACCTATACGGATCCTCCTGCACAGCGGCAGATACGTAAATACGGCGTTTACTTACCATTTCTCACGCATTAGGGTTCGAACACTCGAACACCTATACGGATTCTCTTGCACAGTGGCAGATATGTAAATACGGCGCTACTTACCATTTCTCAGGCATTAGGGTTCGAACACTCGAACACCTATACGGATTCTCCTGCACAGTGGCAGATATGTAAATACGGCGTTTACTTACAATATTTCACGCATTAGGGTTCGAACACTCGAACACCTATACGGATTCTCCTGCACAGTGGCAGATATGTAAATACGGCGTTTACCTACCATTTCTCACGGATTAGGGTTCGAACACTCGAACACCTGTACGGATTCTCTTGCACAGTGGCAGATATGTAAATACGGCGTTACTTACCATTTCTCAGGCATTAGGGTTCGAACACTCGAACATCTATACGGATTCTCCTGCACAGTGGCAGATATGTAAATACGGCGTTTACCTCCCATTTCTCACGCATTAGGGTTCGAACACTGGAACATCTATACGGATTCTCCTGCACAGTGGCAGATATGTAAATACGGCGTTACTTACCATTTCTCAGGCATTAGGGTTCGAACACTCGAACACCGATACGGATTCTCCTGCACAGCGGCAGATACGTAAATACGGCGTTTACTTACCATTTCTCACGCATTAGGGTTCGAACACTCGAACACCTATACGGATTCTCTTGCACAGTGGCAGATATGTAAATACGGCGCTACTTACCATTTCTCAGGCATTAGGGTTCGAACACTCGAACACCTATACGGATTATCCTGCACAGTGGCAGATATGTAAATACGGCGTTTACTTACCATTTTTCACGCACTAGGGTTCGAACACTCGAACACCTATACAGATTCTCCTGCACAGTGGCAGATATGTAAATACGGCGTTTACCTACCATTTCTCATGGATTAGGGTTCGAACACTCGAACACCTATACGGATTCTCTTGCACAGTGGCAGATATGTAAATACGGCGTTACTTACCATTTCTCAGGCATTAGGGTTCGAACCACTCGGACACCTATACGGATTCTTCTGCACAGTGGCAGATATGTAAATACGGCGTTTTCCTTCCATTTCTCACGCATTAGAGTTCGAACACTCGAACACCTATACGGATTCTCCTGCACAGTGGCAGATATGTAAATAGGGCGTTACCTGCCATTTCTCACGCATTAGGGTTCGAACACTCGAACACCTATACGGATTCTCCTGCACAGTGGCAGATATGTAAATACGGCGTTTACTTGCCATTTCTCACGCATTAGGGTTCGAACACTCGAACACCTATACGGATTCTTCTGCACAGTGGCAGATATGTAAATACGGCGTTTACCTTCCATTTCTCACGCATTAGCGTTCGAACACTCGAACACCTATACGGATTCTCCTGCACAATGGCAGATACGTAAATACGGCGTTTACTTACCATTTCTCACGCATTAGGGTTCGAACACTCGAACACCTATACGGATTCTCTTGCACAGTGGCAGATATGTAAATACGGCGTTTACCTACCATTTCTCACGCATTAGGGTTCGAACACTCGAACTCCTATACGGATTCTCCTGCACAGTGGCAGATATGTAAATACGGCGTTTACCTTCCATTTCTCACGCATTAGGGTTCGAACACTCGAACTCCTATACGGATTCTCCTGCACAGTGGCAGATATGTAAATACGGCGTTTACCTCCCATTTCTCACGCATTAGGGTTCGAACACTCGAACTCCTATACGGATTCTCTTGCATAGTGGCAGATATGTAAATACGGCGTTTACTTGCCATTTCTCACGCATTGGGGTTCGAACGCTCGAACACCTATACGGATTCTTCTGCACAGTGGCAGATATCTAAATACGGTGTTTACCTTCCATTTCTCACGCATTAGAGTTCGAACACTCGAACACCTATACGGATTCTCCTGCACAGTGGCAGCTATGTAAATACGGCGCTTACCTCCCATTTTCCAGGCATTAGAGTTCGAACACTCGAACACCTATACGGATTCTCCTGCACAGTGGCAGATATGTAAATACGGCGTTTACTTGCCATTTCTCACGCATTAGGGTTCGAACACTCGAACACCTATACGGATTCTTCTGCACTGTGGCAGATATGTAAATACGGCGTTTACCTCCCATTTCTCACGCATTAGGGTTCGAACACTCGAACTCCTATACGGAATCTATTGCACAGTGGCAGATATGTAAATACGGCGTTTACTTGCCATTTCTCACGCATTGGGGTTCGAACACTCGAACACCTATACGGATTCTTCTGCATAGTGGCAGATATCTAAATACGGCGTTTACCTTCCATTTCTCACGCATTAGCGTTCGAACACTCGAACACCTATACGGATTCTCTTGCATAGTGGCAGATATGTAAATACGGCGCTACTTACCATTTCTCAGGCATTAGGGTTCGAACACTCGAACACCTATACGGATTCTCCTGCACAGTGGCAGATATGTAAATACGGCGTTTACTTACCATTTTTCACGCACTAGGGTTCGAACACTCGAACACCTATACAGATTCTCCTGCACAGTGGCAGATATGTAAATACGGCGTTTACCTACCATTTCTCATGGATTAGGGTTCGAACACTCGAACACCTATACGGATTCTCTTGCACAGTGGCAGATATGTAAATACGGCGTTACTTACCATTTCTCAGGCATTAGGATTCGAACACTCGAACACCTATACGGATTCTCCTGCACAGCGGCAGATACGTAAATACGGCGTTTACTTACCATTCCTCACGCATTAGGGTTCGAACACTCGAACACCTATACGGATTCTCTTGCATAGTGGCAGATATGTAAATACGGCGCTACTTACCATTTCTCAGGCATTAGGGTTCGAACACTCGAACACCTATACGGATTCTCCTGCATAGTAGCAGATATGTAAATACGGCGTTTACTTACAATTTTTCAGGCATTAGGGTTCGAACACTCGAACACCTATACGGATTCTCCTGCACAGTGGCAGATATGTAAATACGGCGTTTACCTCCCATTTCTCACGCATTAGGGTTCGAACACTCGAACGTCTATACGGATTCTCTTGCACAGTGGCAGATATGTAAATACGGCGTTACTTACCATTTCTCAGGCCTTAGGGTTCGAACACTCGAACACCTATACGGATCCTCCTGCACAGCGGCAGATACGTAAATACGGCGTTTACTTACCATTTCTCACGCATTAGGGTTCGAACACTCGAACACCTATACGGATTCTCTTGCACAGTGGCAGATATGTAAATACGGCGCTACTTACCATTTCTCAGGCATTAGGGTTCGAACACTCGAACACCTATACGGATTCTCCTGCACAGTGGCAGATATGTAAATACGGCGTTTACTTACAATTTTTCACGCATTAGGGTTCGAACACTCGAACACCTATACGGATTCTCCTGCACAGTGGCAGATATGTAAATACGGCGTTTACCAACCATTTCTCACGGATTAGGGTTCGAACACTCGAACACCTGTACGGATTCTCTTGCACAGTGGCAGATATGTAAATACGGCGTTACTTACCATTTCTCAGGCATTAGGGTTCGAACACTCGAACATCTATACGGATTCTCCTGCACAGTGGCAGATATGTAAATACGGCGTTTACCTCCCATTTCTCACGCATTAGGGTTCGAACACTCCAACACCTATACGGATTCTCCAGCATAGTGGCAGATATGTAAATACGGCGTTTACTGGCCATTTCTCACGCAATAGGGTTCGAACACTCGAACACCTATACGGATTCTCCTGCACAGTGGCAGATATGTAAACACGGCGTTTACCGACCATTTCGCACGCATTAGGGTTCGAACACTCGAACACCTATACGGATTCTCCTGCACAGTGGCAGATATGTAAATACGGCGTTTACCTCCCATTTCTCACGCATTAGGGTCCGAACACTCGAACTCCTATACGGATTCTCTTGCACAGTGGCAGATATGTAAGTACGGCGTTTACTTGCCATTTCTCACGCATTAGGGTTCGAACACTCGAACACCTTTACGGATTCTTCTGCACAGTGGCAGATATGTAAATACGGCGTTTACCTTCCATTTCTCACGCATTAGAGTTCGAACACTCGAACACCTATACGGATTCTCCTGCACAGTGGCAGCTATGTAAATACGGCGTTTACCTCCCATTTCTCACGCATTAGAGTTCGAACACTCGGACACCTATACGGATTCTTCTGCACAGTGGCAGATATGTAAATACGGCGTTTTCCTTCCATTTCTCACGCATTAGAGTTCGAACACTCGAACACCTATACGGATTCTCCTGCACAGTGGCAGATATGTAAATAGGGCGTTACCTGCCATTTCTCACGCATTAGGGTTCGAACACTCGAACACCTATACGGATTCTCCTGCACAGTGGCAGATATGTAAATACGGCGTTTACTTGCCATTTCTCACGCATTAGGGTTCGAACACTCGAACACCTATACGGATTCTTCTGCACAGTGGCAGATATGTAAATACGGCGTTTACCTTCCATTTCTCACGCATTAGAGTTCGAACACTCGAACACCTATACGGATTCTCCTGCACAGTGGCAGATATGTAAATACGGCGTTACCTGCCATTTCTCACGCATTAGGGTTCGAACACTCGAACACCTATACGGATTCTCCTGCACAGTGGCAGATATGTAAATACAGCGTTTACCTTCCATTTCTCACGCATTAGTGTTCGAACACTCGAACACCTATACGGATTCTCCTGCACAATGGCAGATACGTAAATACGGCGTTTACTTACCATTTCTCACGCATTAGGGTTCGAACACTCGAACACCTATACGGATTCTCTTGCACAGTGGCAGATATGTAAATACGGCGTTTACCTACCATTTCTCACGCATTAGGGTTCGAACACTCGAACTCCTATACGGATTCTCCTGCACAGTGGCAGATATGTAAATACGGCGTTTACCTTCCATTTCTCACGCATTAGGGTTCGAACACTCGAACTCCTATACGGATTCTCCTGCACAGTGGCAGATATGTAAATACGGCGTTTACCTCCCATTTCTCACGCATTAGGGTTCGAACACTCGAACTCCTATACGGATTCTCTTGCATAGTGGCAGATATGTAAATACGGCGTTTACTTGCCATTTCTCACGCATTGGGGTTCGAACGCTCGAACACCTATACGGATTCTTCTGCACAGTGGCAGATATCTAAATACGGTGTTTACGTTCCATTTCTCACGCATTAGAGTTCGAACACTCGAACACCTATACGGATTCTCCTGCACAGTGGCAGCTATGTAAATACGGCGCTTACCTCCCATTTTCCAGGCATTAGAGTTCGAACACTCGAACACCTATACGGATTCTCCTGCACAGTGGCAGATATGTAAATACGGCGTTTACTTGCCATTTCTCACGCATTAGGGTTCGAACACTCGAACACCTATACGGATTTTTCTGCACTGTGGCAGATATGTAAATACGGCGTTTACCTCCCATTTCTCACGCATTAGGGTTCGAACACTCGAACTCCTATACGGATTCTATTGCACAGTGGCAGATATGTAAATACGGCGTTTACTTGCCATTTCTCACGCATTGGGGTTCGAACACTCGAACACCTATACGGATTCTTCTGCATAGTGGCAGATATCTAAATACGGCGTTTACCTTCCATTTCTCACGCATTAGAGTTTGAACACTCGAACACCTATACGGATTCTCCTGCACAGTGGCAGCTATGTAAATACGGCGCTTACCTCCCATTTTTCACGCATTAGAGTTCGAACACTCGAACACCTATACGGATTCTCCTGCACAGTGGCAGATATGTAAATACGGCGTTTACTTGCCATTTCCCACGCATTAGGGTTCGAACACTCGAACACCTATACGGATTCTTCTGCACAGTGGCAGATATCTAAATACGGCGTTTACCTTCCATTTCTCACGCATTAGAGTTCGAACACTCGAACACCTATACGGATTCTCCTGCACAGTGGCAGCTATGTAAATACGGCGCTTACCTCCCGTTTTTCACGCATTAGAGTTCGAACACTCGAACACCTATACGGATTCTCCTGCACAGTGGCAGATATGTAAATACGGCGTTTACTTGCCATTTCTCACGCATTACGGTTCGAACACTCGAACACCTATACGGATTCTTCTGCACTGTGGCAGATATGTAAATACGGCGTTTACCTCCCATTTCTCACGCATTAGGGTTCGAACACTCCAACACCTATACGGATTCTCCAGCACAGTGGCAGATATGTAAATACGGCGTTTACTGGCCATTTCTCACGCAATAGGGTTCGAACACTCGAACACCTATACGGATTCTCCTGCACAGTGGCAGATATGTAAATACGGCGTTTACCAACCATTTCTCACGGATTAGGGTTCGAACACTCGAACACCTGTACGGATTCTCTTGCACAGTGACAGATATGTAAATACGGCGTTACTTACCATTTCCCAGGCATTAGGGTTCGAACACTCGAACATCTATACGGATTCTCCTGCACAGTGGCAGATATGTAAATACGGCGTTTACCTCCCATTTCTCACGCATTAGGGTTCGAACACTCCAACACCTATACGGATTCTCCAGCATAGTGGCAGATATGTAAATACGGCGTTTACTGGCCATTTCTCACGCAATAGGGTTCGAACACTCGAACACCTATACGGATTCTCCTACACAGTGGCAGATATGTAAACACGGCGTTTACCGACCATTTCGCACGCATTAGGGTTCGAACACTCGAACACCTATACGGATTCTCCTGCACAGTGGCAGATATGTAAATACGGCGTTACCTGCCATTTCTCACGCATTAGGGTTCGAACACTCGAACACCTATACGGATTCTCCTGCACAGTGGCAGATATGTAAATACAGCGTTTACCTTCCATTTCTCACGCATTAGCGTTCGAACACTCGAACACCTATACGGATTCTCCTGCACAATGGCAGATACGTAAATACGGCGTTTACTTACCATTTCTCACGCATTAGGGTTCGAACACTCGAACACCTATACGGATTCTCTTGCACAGTGGCAGATATGTAAATACGGCGTTTACCTACCATTTCTCACGCATTAGGGTTCGAACACTCGAACTCCTATACGGATTCTCCTGCACAGTGGCAGATATGTAAATACGGCGTTTACCTTCCATTTCTCACGCATTAGGGTTCGAACACTCGAACTCCTATACGGATTCTCCTGCACAGTGGCAGATATGTAAATACGGCGTTTACCTCCCATTTCTCACGCATTAGGGTTCGAACACTCGAACTCCTATACGGATTCTCTTGCATAGTGGCAGATATGTAAATACGGCGTTTACTTGCCATTTCTCACGCATTGGGGTTCGAACGCTCGAACACCTATACGGATTCTTCTGCACAGTGGCAGATATCTAAATACGGTGTTTACCTTCCATTTCTCACGCTTTAGAGTTCGAACACTCGAACACCTATACGGATTCTCCTGCACAGTGGCAGCTATGTAAATACGGCGCTTACCTCCCATTTTCCAGGCATTAGAGTTCGAACACTCGAACACCTATACGGATTCTCCTGCACAGTGGCAGATATGTAAATACGGCGTTTACTTGCCATTTCTCACGCATTAGGGTTCGAACACTCGAACACCTATACGGATTCTTCTGCACTGTGGCAGATATGTAAATACGGCGTTTACCTCCCACTTCTCACGCATTAGGGTTCGAACACTCGAACTCCTATACGGATTCTATTGCACTGTGGCAGATATGTAAATACGGCGTTTACTTGCCATTTCTCACGCATTGGGGTTCGAACACTCGAACACCTATACGGATTCTTCTGCATAGTGGCAGATATCTAAATACGGCGTTTACCTTCCATTTCTCACGCATTAGAGTTTGAACACTCGAACACCTATACGGATTCTCCTGCACAGTGGCAGCTATGTAAATACGGCGCTTACCTCCCATTTTTCACGCATTAGAGTTCGAACACTCGAACACCTATACGGATTCTCCTGCACAGTGGCAGATATGTAAATACGGCGTTTACTTGCCATTTCCCACGCATTAGGGTTCGAACACTCGAACACCTATACGGATTCTTCTGCACAGTGGCAGATATCTAAATACGGCGTTTACCTTCCATTTCTCACGCATTAGAGTTCGAACACTCGAACACCTATACGGATTCTCCTGCACAGTGGCAGCTATGTAAATACGGCGCTTACCTCCCGTTTTTCACGCATTAGAGTTCGAACACTCGAACACCTATACGGATTCTCCTGCACAGTGGCAGATATGTAAATACGGCGTTTACTTGCCATTTCTCACGCATTAGGGTTCGAACACTCGAACACCTATACGGATTCTTCTGCACTGTGGCAGATATGTAAATACGGCGTTTACCTCCCATTTCTCACGCATTAGGGTTCGAACACTCCAACACCTATACGGATTCTCCAGCACAGTGGCAGATATGTAAATACGGCGTTTACTGGCCATTTCTCACGCAATAGGGTTCGAACACTCGAACACCTTTACGGATTCTCCTGCACAGTGGCAGATATGTAAATACGGCGTTTACCAACCATTTCTCACGGATTAGGGTTCGAACACTCGAACACCTGTACGGATTCTCTTGCACAGTGGCAGATATGTAAATACGGCGTTACTTACCATTTCCCAGGCATTAGGGTTCGAACACTCGAACATCTATACGGATTCTCCTGCACAGTGGCAGATATGTAAATACGGCGTTTACCTCCCATTTCTCACGCATTAGGGTTCGAACACTCCAACACCTATACGGATTCTCCAGCATAGTGGCAGATATGTAAATACGGCGTTTACTGGCCATTTCTCACGCAATAGGGTTCGAACACTCGAACACCTATACGGATTCTCCTGCACAGTGGCAGATATGTAAACACGGCGTTTACCGACCATTTCGCACGCATTAGGGTTCGAACACTCGAACACCTATACGGATTCTCCTGCACAGTGGCAGATATGTAAATACGGCGTTTACCTCCCATTTCTCACGCATTAGGGTCCGAACACTCGAACTCCTATACGGATTCTCTTGCACAGTGGCAGATATGTAAGTACGGCGTTTACTTGCCATTTCTCACGCATTAGGGTTCGAACACTCGAACACCTTTACGGATTCTTCTGCACAGTGGCAGATATGTAAATACGGCGTTTACCTTCCATTTCTCACGCATTAGAGTTCGAACACTCGAACACCTATACGGATTCTCCTGCACAGTGGCAGCTATGTAAATACGGCGTTTACCTCCCATTTCTCACGCATTAGGGTTCGAACACTCGGACACCTATACGGATTCTTCTGCACAGTGGCAGATATGTAAATACGGCGTTTTCCTTCCATTTCTCATGCATTAGAGTTCGAACACTCGAACACCTATACGGATTCTCCTGCACAGTGGCAGATATGTAAATAGGGCGTTACCTGCCATTTCTCACGCATTAGGGTTCGAACACTCGAACACCTATACGGATTCTCCTGCACAGTGGCAGCTATGTAAATACGGCGTTTACTTGCCATTTCTCACGCATTAGGGTTCGAACACTCGAACACCTATACGGATTCTTCTGCACAGTGGCAGATATGTAAATACGGCGTTTACCTTCCATTTCTCACGCATTAGAGTTCGAACACTCGAACACCTATACGGATTCTCCTGCACAGTGGCAGATATGTAAATACGGCGTTACCTGCCATTTCTCACGCATTAGGGTTCGAACACTCGAACACCTATACGGATTCTCCTGCACAGTGGCAGATATGTAAATACAGCGTTTACCTTCCATTTCTCACGCATTAGCGTTCGAACACTCGAACACCTATACGGATTCTCCTGCACAATGGCAGATACGTAAATACGGCGTTTACTTACCATTTCTCACGCATTAGGGTTCGAACACTCGAACACCTATACGGATTCTCTTGCACAGTGGCAGATATGTAAATACGGCATTTACCTACCATTTCTCACGCATTATGGTTCGAACACTCGAACTCCTATACGGATTCTCCTGCACAGTGGCAGATATGTAAATACGGCGTTTACCTTCCATTTCTCACGCATTAGGGTTCGAACACTCGAACTCCTATACGGATTCTCCTGCACAGTGGCAGATATGTAAATACGGCGTTTACCTCCCATTTCTCACGCATTAGGGTTCGAACACTCGAACTCCTATACGGATTCTCTTGCATAGTGGCAGATATGTAAATACGGCGTTTACTTGCCATTTCTCACGCATTGGGGTTCGAACGCTCGAACACCTATACGGATTCTTCTGCACAGTGGCAGATATCTAAATACGGTGTTTACCTTCCATTTCTCACGCATTAGAGTTCGAACACTCGAACACCTATACGGATTCTCCTGCACAGTGGCAGCTATGTAAATACGGCGCTTACCTCCCATTTTCCAGGCATTAGAGTTCGAACACTCGAACACCTATACGGATTCTCCTGCACAGTGGCAGATATGTAAATACGGCGTTTACTTGCCATTTCTCACGCATTAGGGTTCGAACACTCGAACACCTATACGGATTCTTCTGCACTGTGGCAGATATGTAAATACGGCGTTTACCTCCCACTTCTCACGCATTAGGGTTCGAACACTCGAACTCCTATACGGATTCTATTGCACTGTGGCAGATATGTAAATACGGCGTTTACTTGCCATTTCTCACGCATTGGGGTTCGAACACTCGAACACCTATACGGATTCTTCTGCATAGTGGCAGATATCTAAATACGGCGTTTACCTTCCATTTCTCACGCATTAGAGTTTGAACACTCGAACACCTATACGGATTCTCCTGCACAGTGGCAGCTATGTAAATACGGCGCTTACCTCCCATTTTTCACGCATTAGAGTTCGAACACTCGAACACCTATACGGATTCTCCTGCACAGTGGCAGATATGTAAATACGGCGTTTACTTGCCATTTCCCACGCATTAGGGTTCGAACACTCGAACACCTATACGGATTCTTCTGCACAGTGGCAGATATCTAAATACGGCGTTTACCTTCCATTTCTCACGCATTAGAGTTCGAACACTCGAACACCTATACGGATTCTCCTGCACAGTGGCAGCTATGTAAATACGGCGCTTACCTCCCGTTTTTCACGCATTAGAGTTCGAACACTCGAACACCTATACGGATTCTCCTGCACAGTGGCAGATATGTAAATACGGCGTTTACTTGCCATTTCTCACGCATTAGGGTTCGAACACTCGAACACCTATACGGATTCTTCTGCACTGTGGCAGATATGTAAATACGGCGTTTACCTCCCATTTCTCACGCATTAGGGTTCGAACACTCCAACACCTATACGGATTCTCCAGCACAGTGGCAGATATGTAAATACGGCGTTTACTGGCCATTTCTCACGCAATAGGGTTCGAACACTCGAACACCTATACGGATTCTCCTGCACAGTGGCAGATATGTAAATACGGCGTTTACCTACCATTTCGCACGCATTAGGGTTCGAACACTCGAACACCTATACGGATTCTCCTGCACAGTGGCAGATATGTAAACACGGCGTTAACCTGCCATTTCTCACGCATTAGGGTTCGAACACTCAAACTCCTATACGGATTCTCCTGCACAGTGGCAGATATGTAAATACGGCGTTTACTTGCCATTTCCCACGCATTAGGGTTCGAACACTCGAACACCTATACGGATTCTTCTGCACAGTGGCAGATATCTAAATACGGCGTTTACCTTCCATTTCTCACGCATTAGAGTTCGAACACTCGAACACCTATACGGATTCTCCTGCACAGTGGCAGCTATGTAAATACGGCGCTTACCTCCCGTTTTTCACGCATTAGAGTTCGAACACTCGAACACCTATACGGATTCTCCTGCACAGTGGCAGATATGTAAATACGGCGTTTACTTGCCATTTCTCACGCATTAGGGTTCGAACACTCGAACACCTATACGGATTCTTCTGCACTGTGGCAGATATGTGAATACGGCGTTTACCTCCCATTTCTCACGCATTAGGGTTCGAACACTCCAACACCTATACGGATTCTCCAGCACAGTGGCAGATATGTAAATACGGCGTTTACTGGCCATTTCTCACGCAATAGGGTTCGAACACTCGAACACCTTTACGGATTCTCCTGCACAGTGGCAGATATGTAAATACGGCGTTTACCAACCATTTCTCACGGATTAGGGTTCGAACACTCGAACACCTGTACGGATTCTCTTGCACAGTGGCAGATATGTAAATACGGCGTTACTTACCATTTCCCAGGCATTAGGGTTCGAACACTCGAACATCTATACGGATTCTCCTGCACAGTGGCAGATATGTAAATACGGCGTTTACCTCCCATTTCTCACGCATTAGGGTTCGAACACTCCAACACCTATACGGATTCTCCAGCATAGTGGCAGATATGTAAATACGGCGTTTACTGGCCATTTCTCACGCAATAGGGTTCGAACACTCGAACACCTATACGGATTCTCCTGCACAGTGGCAGATATGAAAACACGGCGTTTACCGACCATTTCGCACGCATTAGGGTTCGAACACTCGAACACCTATACGGATTCTCCTGCACAGTGGCAGATATGTAAATACGGCGTTTACCTCCCATTTCTCACGCATTAGGGTCCGAACACTCGAACTCCTATACGGATTCTCTTGCACAGTGGCAGATATGTAAGTACGGCGTTTACTTGCCATTTCTCACGCATTAGGGTTCGAACACTCGAACACCTTTACGGATTCTTCTGCACAGTGGCAGATATGTAAATACGGCGTTTACCTTCCATTTCTCACGCATTAGAGTTCGAACACTCGAACACCTATACGGATTCTCCTGCACAGTGGCAGCTATGTAAATACGGCGTTTACCTCCCATTTCTCACGCATTAGGGTTCGAACACTCGGACACCTATACGGATTCTTCTGCACAGTGGCAGATATGTAAATACGGCGTTTTCCTTCCATTTCTCATGCATTAGAGTTCGAACACTCGAACACCTATACGGATTCTCCTGCACAGTGGCAGATATGTAAATAGGGCGTTACCTGCCATTTCTCACGCATTAGGGTTCGAACACTCGAACACCTATACGGATTCTCCTGCACAGTGGCAGCTATGTAAATACGGCGTTTACTTGCCATTTCTCACGCATTAGGGTTCGAACACTCGAACACCTATACGGATTCTTCTGCACAGTGGCAGATATGTAAATACGGCGTTTACCTTCCATTTCTCACGCATTAGAGTTCGAACACTCGAACACCTATACGGATTCTCCTGCACAGTGGCAGATATGTAAATACGGCGTTACCTGCCATTTCTCACGCATTAGGGTTCGAACACTCGAACACCTATACGGATTCTCCTGCACAGTGGCAGATATGTAAATACAGCGTTTACCTTCCATTTCTCACGCATTAGCGTTCGAACACTCGAACACCTATACGGATTCTCCTGCACAATGGCAGATACGTAAATACGGCGTTTACTTACCATTTCTCACGCATTAGGGTTCGAACACTCGAACACCTATACGGATTCTCTTGCACAGTGGCAGATATGTAAATACGGCGTTTACCTACCATTTCTCACGCATTAGGGTTCGAACACTCGAACTCCTATACGGATTCTCCTGCACAGTGGCAGATATGTAAATACGGCGTTTACCTTCCATTTCTCACGCATTAGGGTTCGAACACTCGAACTCCTATACGGATTCTCCTGCACAGTGGCAGATATGTAAATACGGCGTTTACCTCCCATTTCTCACGCATTAGGGTTCGAACACTCGAACTCCTATACGGATTCTCTTGCATAGTGGCAGATATGTAAATACGGCGTTTACTTGCCATTTCTCACGCATTGGGGTTCGAACGCTCGAACACCTATACGGATTCTTCTGCACAGTGGCAGATATCTAAATACGGTGTTTACCTTCCATTTCTCACGCATTAGAGTTCGAACACTCGAACACCTATACGGATTCTCCTGCACAGTGGCAGCTATGTAAATACGGCGCTTACCTCCCATTTTCCAGGCATTAGAGTTCGAACACTCGAACACCTATACGGATTCTCCTGCACAGTGGCAGATATGTAAATACGGCGTTTACTTGCCATTTCTCACGCATTAGGGTTCGAACACTCGAACACCTATACGGATTCTTCTGCACTGTGGCAGATATGTAAATACGGCGTTTACCTCCCACTTCTCACGCATTAGGGTTCGAACACTCGAACTCCTATACGGATTCTATTGCACTGTGGCAGATATGTAAATACGGCGTTTACTTGCCATTTCTCACGCATTGGGGTTCGAACACTCGAACACCTATACGGATTCTTCTGCATAGTGGCAGATATCTAAATACGGCGTTTACCTTCCATTTCTCACGCATTAGAGTTTGAACACTCGAACACCTATACGGATTCTCCTGCACAGTGGCAGCTATGTAAATACGGCGCTTACCTCCCATTTTTCACGCATTAGAGTTCGAACACTCGAACACCTATACGGATTCTCCTGCACAGTGGCAGATATGTAAATACGGCGTTTACTTGCCATTTCCCACGCATTAGGGTTCGAACACTCGAACACCTATACGGATTCTTCTGCACAGTGGCAGATATCTAAATACGGCGTTTACCTTCCATTTCTCACGCATTAGAGTTCGAACACTCGAACACCTATACGGATTCTCCTGCACAGTGGCAGCTATGTAAATACGGCGCTTACCTCCCGTTTTTCACGCATTAGAGTTCGAACACTCGAACACCTATACGGATTCTCCTGCACAGTGGCAGATATGTAAATACGGCGTTTACTTGCCATTTCTCACGCATTAGGGTTCGAACACTCGAACACCTATACGGATTCTTCTGCACTGTGGCAGATATGTAAATACGGCGTTTACCTCCCATTTCTCACGCATTAGGGTTCGAACACTCCAACACCTATACGGATTCTCCAGCACAGTGGCAGATATGTAAATACGGCGTTTACTGGCCATTTCTCACGCAATAGGGTTCGAACACTCGAACACCTTTACGGATTCTCCTGCACAGTGGCAGATATGTAAATACGGCGTTTACCAACCATTTCTCACGGATTAGGGTTCGAACACTCGAACACCTGTACGGATTCTCTTGCACAGTGGCAGATATGTAAATACGGCGTTACTTACCATTTCCCAGGCATTAGGGTTCGAACACTCGAACATCTATACGGATTCTCCTGCACAGTGGCAGATATGTAAATACGGCGTTTACCTCCCATTTCTCACGCATTAGGGTTCGAACACTCCAACACCTATACGGATTCTCCAGCAGAGTGGCAGATATGTAAATACGGCGTTTACTGGCCATTTCTCACGCAATAGGGTTCGAACACTCGAACACCTATACGGATTCTCCTGCACAGTGGCAGATATGTAAATACGGCGTTACCTGCCATTTCTCACGCATTAGGGTTTGAACACTCGAACACCTATACGGATTCTCCTGCACAGTGGCAGATATGTAAATACAGCGTTTACCTTCCATTTCTCACGCATTAGCGTTCGAACACTCGAACACCTATACGGATTCTCCTGCACAGTGGCAGATACGTAAATACGGCGTTTACTTACCATTTCTCACGCATTAGGGTTCGAACACTTGAACACCTATACGGATTCTCCTGCACAGTGGCAGATATGTAAATACCGCGTTTACCTTCCATTTCTCACGCATTAGCGTTCGAACACTCGAACACCTATACGGATTCTCCTGCACAGTGGCAGATATGTAAATACGGCGTTTACCTACCATTTCTCACGCATTAGGGTTCGAACACTCGAACTCCTATACGGATTCTCCTGCACAGTGGCAGATATGTAAATACGGCGTTTACCTCCCATTTCTCACGCATTAGGGTTCGAACACTCGAACTCCTATACGGATTCTCTTGCACAGTGGCAGATATGTAAATACGGCGTTTACTTGCCATTTCTCACGCATTGGGGTTCGAACACTCGAACACCTATATGGATTCTTCTGCACAGTGGCAGATATCTAAATACGGCGTTTACCTTCCTTTTCTCACGCATTAGGGTTCGAACACTCGAACACCTATACGGATTCTCCTGCACAGTGGCAGATATGTAAATACAGCGTTTACCTTCCATTTCTCACGCATTAGCGTTCGAACACTCGAACACCTATACGGATTCTCCTGCACAGTGGCAGATATGTAAATACGGCGTTTACCTACCGTTTCTCACGCATTAGGGTTCGAACACTCGAACTCTTATACGGATTCTCCTGCACAGTGGCAGATATGTAAATACGGCGTTTACCTCCCATTTCTCACGCATTAGAGTTCGAACACTCGAACACCTATACGGATTCTCCTGCACAGTGGCAGATATGTAAATACGGCGTTTACTTGCCATTTCTCACGCATTAGGGTTCGAACACTCGAACACCTATACGGATTCTTCTGCACTGTGGCAGATATGTAAATACGGCGTTTACCTCCCATTTCTCACGCATTAGGGTTCGAACACTCCAACACCTATACGGATTCTCCAGCACAGTGGCAGATATGTAAATACGGCGTTTACTGGCCATTTCTCACGCAATAGGGTTCGAACACTCGAACACCTATACGGATTCTCCTGCACAGTGGCAGATATGTAAATACGGCGTTTACCTACCATTTCGCACGCATTAGGGTTCGAACACTCGAACACCTATACGGATTCTCCTGCACAGTGGCAGATATGTAAACACGGCGTTAACCTGCCATTTCTCACGCATTAGGGTTCGAACACTCAAACTCCTATACGGATTCTCCTGCACAGTGGCAGATATGTAAATACGGCGTTTACCTCCCATTTCTCACGCATTAGGGTTCGAACACTCGAACACCTATACGGATTCTTCGGCACAGTGGCAGATATGTAAATACGGCGTTTACCTTCCATTTCTCACGCATTAGAGTTCGAACACTCGAACACCTATACGGATTCTCCTGCACAGTGGCAGATATGTAAATACGGCGTTACCTGCCATTTCTCACGCATTAGGGTTTGAACACTCGAACACCTATACGGATTCTCCTGCACAGTGGCAGATATGTAAATACAGCGTTTACCTTCCATTTCTCACGCATTAGCGTTCGAACACTCGAACACCTATACGGATTCTCCTGCACAGTGGCAGATACGTAAATACGGCGTTTACTTACCATTTCTCACGCATTAGGGTTCGAACACTTGAACACCTATACGGATTCTCCTGCACAGTGGCAGATATGTAAATACCGCGTTTACCTTCCATTTCTCACGCATTAGCGTTCGAACACTCGAACACCTATACGGATTCTCCTGCACAGTGGCAGATATGTAAATACGGCGTTTACCTACCATTTCTCACGCATTAGGGTTCGAACACTCGAACTCCTATACGGATTCTCCTGCACAGTGGCAGATATGTAAATACGGCGTTTACCTCCCATTTCTCACGCATTAGGGTTCGAACACTCGAACTCCTATACGGATTCTCTTGCACAGTGGCAGATATGTAAATACGGCGTTTACTTGCCATTTCTCACGCATTGGGGTTCGAACACTCGAACACCTATATGGATTCTTCTGCACAGTGGCAGATATCTAAATACGGCATTTACCTTCCTTTTCTCACGCATTAGGGTTCGAACACTCGAACACCTATACGGATTCTCCTGCACAGTGGCAGATATGTAAATACAGCGTTTACCTTCCATTTCTCACGCATTAGCGTTCGAACACTCGAACACCTATACGGATTCTCCTGCACAGTGGCAGATATGTAAATACGGCGTTTACCTACCATTTCTCACGCATTAGGGTTCGAACACTCGAACTCTTATACGGATTCTCCTGCACAGTGGCAGATATGTAAATACGGCGTTTACCTCCCATTTCTCACGCATTAGGGTTCGAACACTCGAACTCCTATACGGATTCTCTTGCACAGTGGCAGATATGTAAATACGGCGTTTGCTTGCCATTTCTCACGCATTGGGGTTCGAACACTCGAACACCTATACGGATTCTTCTTCACATTGGCAGATATCTAAATACGGCGTTTACCTTCCATTTCTCACGCATTAGAGTTCGAACACTCGAACACCTATACGGATTCTCCTGCACAGTGGCAGCTATGTAAATATGGTGCTTACCTCCCATTTTCCAGGCATTAGAGTTCGAACACTCGAACACCTATACGGATTCTCCTGCACAGTGGCAGATATGTAAATACGGCGTTTACTTGCCATTTCTCACGCATTGGGGTTCGAACACTCGAACACCTATACGGATTCTTCTGCACTGTGGCAGATATGTAAATACGGCGTTTACCTCCCATTTCTCACGCATTAGGGTTCGAACACTCGAACTCCTATACGGATTCTATTGCACAGTGACAGATATGTAAATACGGCGTTTACTTGCCATTTCTCACGCATTGGGGTTCGAACACTCGAACACCTATACGGATTCTTCTGCATAGTGGCAGATATCTAAATACGGCGTTTACCTTCCATTTCTCACGCATTAGAGTTTGAACACTCGAACACCTATACGGATTCTCCTACACAGTGGCAGCTATGTAAATACGGCGCTTACCTCCCATTTTTGACGCATTAGAGTTCGAACAGTCGAACACCTATACGGATTCTCCTGCACAGTGGCAGATATGTAAATACGGCGTTTACTGGCCATTTCTCACGCAATAGGGTTCGAACACTCGAACACCTATACGGATTCTCCTGCACAGTGGCAGATATGTAAATACGGCGTTTACCTACCATTTCGCACGCATTAGGGTTCGAACACTCGAACACCTATACGGATTCTCCTGCACAGTGGCAGATATGTAAACACGGCGTTAACCTGCCATTTCTCACGCATTAGGGTTCGAACACTCAAACTCCTATACGGATTCTCCTGCACAGTGGCAGATATGTAAATACGGCGTTTACCTCCCATTTCTCACGCATTAGGGTTCGAACACTCGAACACCTATACGGATTCTTCTGCACAGTGGCAGATATGTAAATACGGCGTTTACCTTCCATTTCTCACGCATTAGAGTTCGAACACTCGAACACCTATACGGATTCTCCTGCACAGTGGCAGATATGTAAATACGGCGTTACCTGCCATTTCTCACGCATTAGGGTTTGAACACTCGAACACCTATACGGATTCTCCTGCACAGTGGCAGATATGTAAATACAGCGTTTACCTTCCATTTCTCACGCATTAGCGTTCGAACACTCGAACACCTATACGGATTCTCCTGCACAGTGGCAGATACGTAAATACGGCGTTTACATACCATTTCTCACGCATTAGGGTTCGAACACTCGAACACCTATACGGATTCTCCTGCACAGTGGCAGATATGTAAATACCGCGTTTACCTTCCATTTCTCACGCATTAGCGTTCGAACACTCGACCACCTATACGGATTCTCCTGCACAGTGGCAGATATGTAAATACGGCGTTTACCTACCATTTCTCACGCATTAGGGTTCGAACACTCGAACTCCTATACGGATTCTCCTGCACAGTGGCAGATATGTAAATACGGCGTTTACCTCCCATTTCTCACGCATTAGGGTTCGAACACTCGAACTCCTATACGGATTCTCTTGCACAGTGGCAGATATGTAAATACGGCGTTTACTTGCCATTTCTCACGCATTGGGGTTCGAACACTCGAACACCTATATGGATTCTTCTGCACAGTGGCAGATATCTAAATACGGCGTTTACCTTCCTTTTCTCACGCATTAGGGTTCGAACACTCGAACACCTATACGGATTCTCCTGCACAGTGGCAGATATGTAAATACAGCGTTTACCTTCCATTTCTCACGCATTAGCGTTCGAACACTCGAACACCTATACGGATTCTCCTGCACAGTGGCAGATATGTAAATACGGCGTTTACCTACCATTTCTCACGCATTATGGTTCGAACACTCGAACTCTTATACGGATTCTCCTGCACAGTGGCAGATATGTAAATACGGCGTTTACCTCCCATTTCTCACGCATTAGGGTTCGAACACTCGAACTCCTATACGGATTCTCTTGCACAGTGGCAGATATGTAAATACGGCGTTTGCTTGCCATTTCTCACGCATTGGGGTTCGAACACTCGAACACCTATACGGATTCTTCTTCACACTGGCAGATATCTAAATACGGCGTTTACCTTCCATTTCTCACGCATTAGAGTTCGAACACTCGAACACCTATACGGATTCTCCTGCACAGTGGCAGCTATGTAAATATGGCGCTTACCTCCCATTTTCCAGGCATTAGAGTTCGAACACTCGAACACCTATACGGATTCTCCTGCACAGTGGCAGATATGTAAATACGGCGTTTACTTGCCATTTCTCACGCATTAGGGTTCGAACACTCGAACACCTATACGGATTCTTCTGCACTGTGGCAGATATGTAAATACGGCGTTTACCTCCCATTTCTCACGCATTAGGGTTCGAACACTCGAACTCCTATACGGATTCTATTGCACAGTGACAGATATGTAAATACGGCGTTTACTTGCCATTTCTCACGCATTGGGGTTCGAACACTCGAACACCTATACGGATTCTTCTGCATAGTGGCAGATATCTAAATACGGCGTTTACCTTCCATTTCTCACGCATTAGAGTTTGAACACTCGAACACCTATACGGATTCTCCTTCACAGTGGCAGCTATGTAAATACGGCGCTTACCTCCCATTTTTCACGCATTAGAGTTCGAACAGTCGAACACCTATACGGATTCTCCTGCACAGTGGCAGATATGTAAATACGGCGTTTACTTGCCATTTCCCACGCATTAGGGTTCGAACACTCGAACACCTATACGGATTCTTCTGCACAGTGGCAGATATCTAAATACGGCGTTTACCTTCCATTTCTCACGCATTAGAGTTCGAACACTCGAACACCTATACGGATTCTCCTGCACAGTGGCAGCTATGTAAATACGGCGCTTACCTCCCGTTTTTCACGCATTAGAGTTCGAACACTCGAACACCTATACGGATTCTCCTGCACAGTGGCAGATATGTAAATACGGCGTTTACTTGCCATTTCTCACGCATTAGGGTTCGAACACTCGAACACCTATACGGATTCTTCTGCACTGTGGCAGATATGTAAATACGGCGTTTACCTCCCATTTCTCACGCATTAGGGTTCGAACACTCCAACACCTATACGTATTCTCCAACACAGTGGCAGATATGTAAATACGGCGTTTACTGGCCATTTCTCACGCAATAGGGTTCGAACACTCGAACACCTATACGGATTCTCCTGCACAGTGGCAGATATGTAAATACGGCGTTTACCTACCATTTCGCACGCATTAGGGTTCGAACACTCGAACACCTATACGGATTCTCCTGCACAGTGGCAGATATGTAAACACGGCGTTAACCTGCCATTTCTCACGCATTAGGGTTCGAACACTCAAACTCCTATACGGATTCTCCTGCACAGTGGCAGATATGTAAATACGGCGTTTACCTCCCGTTTCTCACGCATTAGGG
Source organism: Camellia granthamiana (assembly GCA_036172215.1). NCBI lineage: Eukaryota > Viridiplantae > Streptophyta > Magnoliopsida > Ericales > Theaceae > Camellia > Camellia granthamiana. The sequence goes on along the minus strand of JAXFYN010000756.1, from coordinate 34,275 downwards.
TTCGAACACTCGAACACCTATACGGATTCTTCTGCACAGTGGCAGATATGTAAATACGGCGTTTACCTTCCATTTCTCACGCATTAGAGTTCGAACACTCGAACACCTATACGGATTCTCCTGCACAGTGGCAGATATGTAAATACGGCGTTACCTGCCATTTCTCACGCATTAGGGTTCGAACACTCGAACACCTATACGGATTCTCCTGCACAGTGGCAGATATGTAAATACAGCGTTTACCTTCCATTTCTCACGCATTAGCGTTCGAACACTCGAACACCTATACGGATTCTCCTGCACAGTGCCAGATACGTAAATACGGCGTTTACATACCATTTCTCACGCATTAGGGTTCGAACACTCGAACACCTATACGGATTCTCTTGCACAGTGCAGATATGTAAATACGGCGTTTACTTGCCATTTCTCACGCATTGGGGTTCGAACACTCGAACACCTATATGGATTCTTCTGCACAGTGGCAGATATCTAAATACGGCGTTTACCTTCCTTTTCTCACGCATTAGGGTTCGAACACTCGAACACCTATACGGATTCTCCTGCACAGTGGCAGATATGTAAATACAGCGTTTACCTTCCATTTCTCACGCATTAGCGTTCGAACACTCGAACACCTATACGGATTCTCCTGCACAGTGGCAGATATGTAAATACGGCGTTTACCTACCATTTCTCACGCATTAGGGTTCGAACACTCGAACTCTTATACGGATTCTCCTGCACAGTGGCAGATATGTAAATACGGCGTTTACCTCCCATTTCTCACGCATTAGGGTTCGAACACTCGAACTCCTATACGGATTCTCTTGCACAGTGGCAGATATGTAAATACGGCGTTTGCTTGCCATTTCTCACGCATTGGGGTTCGAACACTCGAACACCTATACGGATTCTTCTTCACACTGGCAGATATCTAAATACGGCGTTTACCTTCCATTTCTCACGCATTAGAGTTCGAACACTCGAACACCTATACGGATTCTCCTGCACAGTGGCAGCTATGTAAATATGGCGCTTACCTCCCATTTTCCAGGCATTAGAGTTCGAACACTCGAACACCTATACGGATTCTCCTGCACAGTGGCAGATATGTAAATACGGCGTTTACTTGCCATTTCTCACGCATTGGGGTTCGAACACTCGAACACCTATACGGATTCTTCTGCACTGTGGCAGATATGTAAATACGGCGTTTACCTCCCATTTCTCACGCATTAGGGTTCGAACACTCGAACTCCTATACGGATTCTATTGCACAGTGACAGATATGTAAATACGGCGTTTACTTGCCATTTCTCACGCATTGGGGTTCGAACACTCGAACACCTATACGGATTCTTCTGCATAGTGGCAGATATCTAAATACGGCGTTTACCTTCCATTTCTCACGCATTAGAGTTTGAACACTCGAACACCTATACGGATTCTCCTACACAGTGGCAGCTATGTAAATACGGCGCTTACCTCCCATTTTTCACGCATTAGAGTTCGAACAGTCGAACACCTATACGGATTCTCCTGCACAGTGGCAGATATGTAAATACGGCGTTTACTGGCCATTTCTCACGCAATAGGGTTCGAACACTCGAACACCTATACGGATTCTCCTGCACAGTGGCAGATATGTAAATACGGCGTTTACCTACCATTTCGCACGCATTAGGGTTCGAACACTCGAACACCTATACGGATTCTCCTGCACAGTGGCAGATATGTAAACACGGCGTTAACCTGCCATTTCTCACGCATTAGGGTTCGAACACTCAAACTCCTATACGGATTCTCCTGCACAGTGGCAGATATGTAAATACGGCGTTTACCTCCCATTTCTCACGCATTAGGGTTCGAACACTCGAACACCTATACGGATTCTTCTGCACAGTGGCAGATATGTAAATACGGCGTTTACCTTCCATTTCTCACGCATTAGAGTTCGAACACTCGAACACCTATACGGATTCTCCTGCACAGTGGCAGATATGTAAATACGGCGTTACCTGCCATTTCTCACGCATTAGGGTTTGAACACTCGAACACCTATACGGATTCTCCTGCACAGTGGCAGATATGTAAATACAGCGTTTACCTTCCATTTCTCACGCATTAGCGTTCGAACACTCGAACACCTATACGGATTCTCCTGCACAGTGGCAGATACGTAAATACGGCGTTTACATACCATTTCTCACGCATTAGGGTTCGAACACTCGAACACCTATACGGATTCTCCTGCACAGTGGCAGATATGTAAATACCGCGTTTACCTTCCATTTCTCACGCATTAGCGTTCGAACACTCGACCACCTATACGGATTCTCCTGCACAGTGGCAGATATGTAAATACGGCGTTTACCTACCATTTCTCACGCATTAGGGTTCGAACACTCGAACTCCTATACGGATTCTCCTGCACAGTGGCAGATATGTAAATACGGCGTTTACCTCCCATTTCTCACGCATTAGGGTTCGAACACTCGAACTCCTATACGGATTCTCTTGCACAGTGGCAGATATGTAAATACGGCGTTTACTTGCCATTTCTCACGCATTGGGGTTCGAACACTCGAACACCTATATGGATTCTTCTGCACAGTGGCAGATATCTAAATACGGCGTTTACCTTCCTTTTCTCACGCATTAGGGTTCGAACACTCGAACACCTATACGGATTCTCCTGCACAGTGGCAGATATGTAAATACAGCGTTTACCTTCCATTTCTCACGCATTAGCGTTCGAACACTCGAACACCTATACGGATTCTCCTGCACAGTGGCAGATATGTAAATACGGCGTTTACCTACCATTTCTCACGCATTAGGGTTCGAACACTCGAACACTTATACGGATTCTCCTGCACAGTGGCAGATATGTAAATACGGCGTTTACCTCCCATTTCTCACGCATTAGGGTTCGAACACTCGAACTCCTATACGGATTCTCTTGCACAGTGGCAGATATGTAAATACGGCGTTTGCTTGCCATTTCTCACGCATTGGGGTTCGAACACTCGAACACCTATACGGATTCTTCTTCACACTGGCAGATATCTAAATACGGCGTTTACCTTCCATTTCTCACGCATTAGAGTTCGAACACTCGAACACCTATACGGATTCTCCTGCACAGTGGCAGCTATGTAAATATGGCGCTTACCTCCCATTTTCCAGGCATTAGAGTTCGAACACTCGAACACCTATACGGATTCTCCTGCACAGTGGCAGATATGTAAATACGGCGTTTACTTGCCATTTCTCACGCATTAGGGTTCGAACACTCGAACACCTATACGGATTCTTCTGCACTGTGGCAGATATGTAAATACGGCGTTTACCTCCCATTTCTCACGCATTAGGGTTCGAACACTCGAACTCCTATACGGATTCTATTGCACAGTGACAGATATGTAAATACGGCGTTTACTTGCCATTTCTCACGCATTGGGGTTCGAACACTCGAACACCTATACGGATTCTTCTGCATAGTGGCAGATATCTAAATATGGCGTTTACCTTCCATTTCTCACGCATTAGAGTTTGAACACTCGAACACCTATACGGATTCTCCTACACAGTGGCAGCTATGTAAATACGGCGCTTACCTCCCATTTTTCACGCATTAGAGTTCGAACAGTCGAACACCTATACGGATTCTCCTGCACAGTGGCAGATATGTAAATACGGCGTTTACTTGCCATTTCCCACGCATTAGGGTTCGAACACTCGAACACCTATACGGATTCTTCTGCACAGTGGCAGATATCTAAATACGGCGTTTACCTTCCATTTCTCACGCATTAGAGTTCGAACACTCGAACACCTATACGGATTCTCCTGCACAGTGGCAGCTATGTAAATACGGCGCTTACCTCCCGTTTTTCACGCATTAGAGTTCGAACACTCGAACACCTATACGGATTCTCCTGCACAGTGGCAGATATGTAAATACGGCGTTTACTTGCCATTTCTCACGCATTAGGGTTCGAACACTCGAACACCTATACGGATTCTTCTGCACTGTGGCAGATATGTAAATACGGCGTTTACCTCCCATTTCTCACGCATTAGGGTTTGAACACTCCAACACCTATACGTATTCTCCAACACAGTGGCAGATATGTAAATACGGCGTTTACTGGCCATTTCTCACGCAATAGGGTTCGAACACTCGAACACCTATACGGATTCTCCTGCACAGTGGCAGATATGTAAATACGGCGTTTACCTACCATTTCGCACGCATTAGGGTTCGAACACTCGAACACCTATACGGATTCTCCTGCACAGTGGCAGATATGTAAACACGGCGTTAACCTGCCATTTCTCACGCATTAGGGTTCGAACACTCAAACTCCTATACGGATTCTCCTGCACAGTGGCAGATATGTAAATACGGCGTTTACCTCCCGTTTCTCACGCATTAGGGTTCGAACACTCGAACACCTATACGGATTCTTCTGCACAGTGGCAGATATGTAAATACGGCGTTTACCTTCCATTTCTCACGCATTAGAGTTCGAACACTCGAACACCTATACGGATTCTCCTGCACAGTGGCAGATATGTAAATACGGCGTTACCTGCCATTTCTCACGCATTAGGGTTCGAACACTCGAACACCTATACGGATTCTCCTGCACAGTGGCAGATATGTAAATACAGCGTTTACCTTCCATTTCTCACGCATTAGCGTTCGAACACTCGAACACCTATACGGATTCTCCTGCACAGTGGCAGATACGTAAATACGGCGTTTACATACCATTTCTCACGCATTAGGGTTCGAACACTCGAACACCTATACGGATTCTCCTGCACAGTGGCAGATATGTAAATACCGCGTTTACCTTCCATTTCTCACGCATTAGCGTTCGAACACTCGACCACCTATACGGATTCTCCTGCACAGTGGCAGATATGTAAATACGGCGTTTACCTACCATTTCTCACGCATTAGGGTTCGAACACTCGAACTCCTATACGGATTCTCCTGCACAGTGGCAGATATGTAAATACGGCGTTTACCTCCCATTTCTCACGCATTAGGGTTCGAACACTCGAACTCCTATACGGATTCTCTTGCACAGTGGCAGATATGTAAATACGGCGTTTACTTGCCATTTCTCACGCATTGGGGTTCGAACACTCGAACACCTATATGGATTCTTCTGCATAGTGGCAGATATCTAAATACGGCGTTTACCTTCCTTTTCTCACGCATTAGGGTTCGAACACTCGAACACCTATACGGATTCTCCTGCACAGTGGCAGATATGTAAATACAGCGTTTACCTTCCATTTCTCACGCATTAGCGTTCGAACACTCGAACACCTATACAGATTCTCCTGCACAGTGGCAGATATGTAAATACGGCGTTTACCTACCATTTCTCACGCATTAGGGTTCGAACACTCGAACTCTTATACGGATTCTCCTGCACAGTGGCAGATATGTAAATACGGCGTTTACCTCCCATTTCTCACGCATTAGGGTTCGAACACTCGAACTCCTATACGGATTCTCTTGCACAGTGGCAGATATGTAAATACGGCGTTTGCTTGCCATTTCTCACGCATTGGGGTTCGAACACTCGAACACCTATACGGATTCTTCTTCACACTGGCAGATATCTAAATACGGCGTTTACCTTCCATTTCTCACGCATTAGAGTTCGAACACTCGAACACCTATACGGATTCTCCTGCACAGTGGCAGCTATGTAAATATGGCGCTTACCTCCCATTTTCCAGGCATTAGAGTTCGAACACTCGAACACCTATACGGATTCTCCTGCACAGTGGCAGATATGTAAATACGGCGTTTACTTGCCATTTCTCACGCATTAGGGTTCGAACACTCGAACACCTATACGGATTCTTCTGCACTGTGGCAGATATGTAAATACGGCGTTTACCTCCCATTTCTCACGCATTAGGGTTCGAACACTCGAACTCCTATACGGATTCTATTGCACAGTGACAGATATGTAAATACGGCGTTTACTTGCCATTTCTCACGCATTGGGGTTCGAACACTCGAACACCTATACGGATTCTTCTGCATAGTGGCAGATATCTAAATACGGCGTTTACCTTCCATTTCTCACGCATTAGAGTTTGAACACTCGAACACCTATACGGATTCTCCTACACAGTGGCAGCTATGTAAATACGGCGCTTACCTCCCATTTTTCACGCATTAGAGTTCGAACAGTCGAACACCTATACGGATTCTCCTGCACAGTGGCAGATATGTAAATACGGCGTTTACTTGCCATTTCCCACGCATTAGGGTTCGAACACTCGAACACCTATACGGATTCTTCTGCACAGTGGCAGATATCTAAATACGGCGTTTACCTTCCATTTCTCACGCATTAGAGTTCGAACACTCGAACACCTATACGGATTCTCCTGCACAGTGGCAGCTATGTAAATACGGCGCTTACCTCCCGTTTTTCACGCATTAGAGTTCGAACACTCGAACACCTATACGGATTCTCCTGCACAGTGGCAGATATGTAAATACGGCGTTTACTTGCCATTTCTCACGCATTAGGGTTCGAACACTCGAACACCTATACGGATTCTTCTGCACTGTGGCAGATATGTAAATACGGCGTTTACCTCCCATTTCTCACGCATTAGGGTTCGAACACTCCAACACCTATACGTATTCTCCAACACAGTGGCAGATATGTAAATACGGCGTTTACTGGCCATTTCTCACGCAATAGGGTTCGAACACTCGAACACCTATACGGATTCTCCTGCACAGTGGCAGATATGTAAATACGGCGTTTACCTACCATTTCGCACGCATTAGGGTTCGAACACTCGAACACCTATACGGATTCTCCTGCACAGTGGCAGATATGTAAACACGGCGTTAACCTGCCATTTCTCACGCATTAGGGTTCGAACACTCAAACTCCTATACGGATTCTCCTGCACAGTGGCAGATATGTAAATACGGCGTTTACCTCCCGTTTCTCACGCATTAGGGTTCGAACACTCGAACACCTATACGGATTCTTCTGCACAGTGGCAGATATGTAAATACGGCGTTTACCTTCCATTTCTCACGCATTAGAGTTCGAACACTCGAACACCTATACGGATTCTCCTGCACAGTGGCAGATATGTAAATACGGCGTTACCTGCCATTTCTCACGCATTAGGGTTCGAACACTCGAACACCTATACGGATTCTCCTGCACAGTGGCAGATATGTAAATACAGCGTTTACCTTCCATTTCTCACGCATTAGCGTTCGAACACTCGAACACCTATACGGATTCTCCTGCACAGTGGCAGATACGTAAATACGGCGTTTACTTACCATTTCTCACGCATTAGGGTTCGAACACTCGAACACCTATACGGATTCTCCTGCACAGTGGCAGATATGTAAATACAGCGTTTACCTTCCATTTCTCACGCATTAGCGTTCGAACACTCGAACACCTATACGGATTCTCCTGCACAGTGGCAGATATGTAAATACGGCGTTTACCTACCATTTCTCACGCATTAGGGTTCGAACACTCGAACTCCTATACGGATTCTCCTGCACAGTGGCAGATATGTAAATACGGCGTTTACCTCCCATTTCTCACGCATTAGGGTTCGAACACTCGAACTCCTATACGGATTCTCTTGCACAGTGGTAGATATGTAAATACGGCGTTTACTTGCCATTTCTCACGCATTGGGGTTCGAACACTCGAACACCTATACGGATTCTTCTGCACAGTGGCAGATATCTAAATACGGCGTTTACCTTCCATTTCTCACGCATTAGAGTTCGAACACTCGAACACCTATACGGATTCTCCTGCACAGTGGCAGCTATGTAAATACGGCGCTTACCTCCCATTTTTCACGCATTAGAGTTCGAACACTCGGACACCTATACGGATTCTCCTGCACAGTGGCAGATATGTAAATACGGCGTTTACTTGCCATTTCTCACGCATTAGGGTTCGAACACTCGAACACCTATACGGATTCTTCTGCACTGTGGCAGATATGTAAATACGGCGTTTACCTTCCATTTCTCACGCATTAGAGTTCGAACACTCGAACACCTATACGGATTCTCCTGCACAGTGGCAGATATGTAAATAGGGCGTTACCTGCCATTTCTCACGCATTAGGGTTCGAACACTCGAACACCTATACGGATTCTCCTGCACAGTGGCAGCTATGTAAATACGGCGCTTACCTCCCATTTTTCACGCATTAGAGTTCGAACACTCGAACACCTATACGGATTCTCCTGCACCGTGGCAGATATGTAAATACAGCGTTTACCTTCCATTTCTCACGCATTAGCGTTCGAACACTCGAACACATACACGGATTCTCCTGCACAGTGGCAGATACGTAAATACGGCGTTTACTTACCATTTCTCACGCATTAGGGTTCGAACACTCGAACACCTATACGGATTCTCTTGCACAGTGGCAGATATGTAAATACGGCGTTTACCTCCCATTTCTCACGCATTAGGGTCCGAACACTCAAACTCCTACACGGATTCTCTTGCACAGTGGCAGATATGTAAATACGGCGTTTACTTGCCATTTCTCACGCATTAGGGTTCGAACACTAAAACACCTATACGGATTCTTCTGCACAGTGGCAGATATGTAAATACGGCGTTTACTTGCCATTTCTCACGCATTAGGGTTCGAACACTCGAACACCTATACGGATTCTCCTGCACTGTGGCAGATATGTAAATACGGCGTTTACCTTCCATTTCTCACGCATTAGAGTTCGAACACTCGAACACCTATACGGATTCTCCTGCACAGTGGCAGATATGTAAATAGGGCGTTACCTGCCATTTCTCACGCATTAGGGTTCGAACACTCGAACACCTATACGGATTCTCCTGCACAGTGGCAGCTATGTAAATACGGCGTTTACCTCTCATTTCTCACGCATTAGAGTTCGAACACTCGGACACCTATACGGATTCTTCTGCACAGTGGCAGATATGTAAATACGGCGTTTACCTTCCATTTTTCACGCATTAGAGTTCGAACACTCGAACACCTATACGGATTCTCCTGCACAGCGGCAGATATGTAAATAGGGCGTTACCTGCCATTTCTCACGCATTAGGGTTCGAACACTCGAACACCTTTACGGATTCTCCTGCACAGTGGCAGATATGTAAATACAGCGTTTACCTTCCATTTCTCACGCATTACGGTTCGAACACTCGAACACCTATTCGGATTCTCTTGCACAGTGGCAAATATGTAAATACGGCACTACTTACCATTTCTCAGGCATTAGGGTTCGAACACTCGAACACCTATACGGATTCTCCTGCACAGTGGCAGATATGTAAATACGGCGTTTACTTACCATTTTTCACGCATTAGGGTTCGAACACTCGAACACTAATACAGATTCTCCTGCACAGTGGCAGATATATAAATACGGCGTTTACCTACCATTTCTCATGGATTAGGGTTCGAACACTCGAACACCTATACGGATTCTCTTGCACAGTGGCAGATATGTAAATACGGCGTTACTTACCATTTCTCAGGCATTAGGGTTCGAACACTCGAACACCTATACGGATTCTCCTGCACAGCGGCAGATACGTAAATACAGCGTTTACTTACCATTTCCCACGCATTAGGGTTCGAACACTCGAACACCTATACGGATTCTCTTGCACAGTGGCAGATATGTAAATACGGCGCTACTTACCATTTCTCAGGCATTAGGGTTCGAACACTCGAACACCTATACGGATTCTCCTACACAGTGGCAGATATGTAAATACGGCGTTTACTTACAATTTTTCAGGCATTAGGGTTCGAACACTCGAACACCTATACGGATTCTCCTGCACAGTGGCAGATATGTAAATACGGCGTTTACCTCCCATTTCTCACGCATTAGGGTTCGAACATTCGAACACCTATACGGATTCTCCTGCATAGTGGCAGATATGTAAATCCGGCGTTTACCTCCCATTTCTCACGCATTAGGGTTCGAACACTCGAACATCTATACGGATTCTCTTGCACAGTGGCAGATATGTAAATACGGCGTTACTTACCGTTTCTCAGGAATTAGGGTTCGAACACTCGAACACCGATACGGATTCTCCTGCACAGCGGCAGATACGTAAATACGGCGTTTACTTACCATTTCTCACGCATTAGGGTTCGAACACTCGAACACCTATACGGATTCTCTTGCACAGTGGGAAATATGTAAATACGGCGCTACTTACCATTTCTCAGGCATTAGGGTTCGAACACTCGAACACCTATACGGATTCTCCGGCACAGTGGCAGATATGTAAATACGGTGTTTACATACAATTTTTCACGCATTAGGGTTCGAACACTCGAACACCTATACGGATTCTCCTGCACAGTGGCAGATATGTAAATACGGCGTTTACCTACCATTTCTCACGGATTAGGGTTCGAACACTCGAACACCTATACGGATTCTCTTGCACAGTGGCAGATATGTAAGTACGGCGTTACTTACCATTTCTCTCGCATTAGGGTTCGAACACTCGAACACCTATACGGATTCTCCTGCACAGTGGCAGATATGTAAATACGGCGTTTACCTCCCATTTCTCACGCATTAGAGTTCGAACACTCGAACACCTATTCGGATTCTCCTGCACAGTGGCAGATATGTAAATAGGGCGTTACCTGCCATTTCTCACGCATTAGGGTTCGAACACTCGAACACCTATACGGATTCTCCTGCACAGTGGCAGATATGTAAATACAGCGTTTACCTTCCATTTCTCACGCATTAGGGTTCGAACACTCGAACACCTATTCGGATTCTCTTGCACAGTGGCAAATATGTAAATACGGCACTACTTACCATTACTCAGGCATTAGGGTTCGAACACTCGAACACCTATACGGATTCTCCTGCACAGTGGCAGATATGTAAATACGGCGTTTACTTACCATTTTTCACGCATTAGGGTTCGAACACTCGAACACCAATACAGATTCTCCTGCACAGTGGCAGATATATAAATACGGCGTTTACGTACCATTTCTCATGGATTAGGGTTCGAACACTCGAACACCTATACGGATTCTCTTGCACAGTGGCAGATATGTAAATACGGCGTTACTTACCATTTCTCAGGCATTAGGGTTCGAACACTCGAACACCTATACGGATTCTCCTGCACAGCGGCAGATACGTAAATACGGCGTTTACTTACCATTTCCCACGCATTAGGGTTCGAACACTCGAACACCTATACGGATTCTCTTGCACAGTGGCAGATATGTAAATACGGCGCTACTTACCATTTCTCAGGCATTAGGGTTCGAACACTCGAACACCTATACGGATTCTCCTGCACAGTGGCAGATATGTAAATACGGCGTTTACTTACAATTTTTCAGGCATTAGGGTTCGAACACTCGAACACCTATACGGATTCTCCTGCACAGCGGCAGATATGTAAATACGGCGTTTACCTCCCATTTCTCACGCATTAGGGTTCGAACACTCGAACACCTATACGGATTCTCCTGCATAGTGGCAGATATTTAAATCCGGCGTTTACCTCCCATTTGTCACGCATTAGGGTTCGAACACTCGAACATCTATACGGATTCTCTTGCACAGTGGCAGATATGTAAATACGGCGTTACTTACCATTTCTCAGGAATTAGGGTTCGAACAATCGAACACCTATACGGATTCTCCTGCACAGCGGCAGATACGTAAATACGGCGTTTACTTACCATTTCTCACGCATTAGGGTTCGAACACTCGAACACCTATACGGATTCTCTTGCACAGTGGCAGATATGTAAATACGGCGCTACTTACCATTTCTCAGGCATTAGGGTTCGAACACTCGAACACCTATACGGATTCTCCGGCACAGTGGCAGATATGTAAATACGGCGTTTACTTACAATTTTTCACGCATTAGGGTTCGAACACTCGAACACCTATACGGATTCTCCTGCACAGTGGCAGATATGTAAATACGGCGTTTACCTACCATTTCTCACGGATTAGGGTTCGAACACTCGAACACCTATACGGATTCTCTTGCACAGTGGCAGATATGTAAGTACGGCGTTACTTACCATTTCTCTCGCATTAGGGTTCGAACACTCGAACACCTATACGGATTCTCCTGCACAGTGGCAGATATGTAAATACGGCGTTTACCTCCCATTTCTCACGCATTAGAGTTCGAACACTCGAACACCTATACGGATTCTCCTGCACAGTGGCAGATATGTAAATAGGGCGTTACCTGCCATTTCTCACGCATTAGGGTTCGAACACTCGAACACCTATACGGATTCTCCTGCACAGTGGCAGATATGTAAATACAGCGTTTACCTTCCATTTCTCACGCATTAGGGTTCGAACACTCGAACACCTATTCGGATTCTCTTGCACAGTGGCAAATATGTAAATACGGCACTACTTACCATTTCTCAGGCATTAGGGTTCGAACACTCGAACACCTATACGGATTCTCCTGCACAGTGGCAGATATGTAAATACGGCGTTTACTTACCATTTTTCACGCATTAGGGTTCGAACACTCGAACACCAATACAGATTCTCCTGCACAGTGGCAGATATATAAATACGGCGTTTACGTACCATTTCTCATGGATTAGGGTTCGAACACTCGAACACCTATACGGATTCTCTTGCACAGTGGCAGATATGTAAATACGGCGTTACTTACCATTTCTCAGGCATTAGGGTTCGAATACTCGAACACCTATACGGATTCTCCTGCACAGCGGCAGATACGTAAATACGGCGTTTACTTACCATTTCCCACGCATTAGGGTTCGAACACTCGAACACCTATACGGATTCTCTTGCACAGTGGCAGATATGTAAATACGGCGCTACTTACCATTTCTCAGGCATTAGGGTTCGAACACTCAAACACCTATACGGATTCTCCTGCACAGTGGCAGATATGTAAATACGGCGTTTAGTTACAATTTTTCAGGCATTAGGGTTCGAACACTCGAACACCTATACGGATTCTCCTGCACAGTGGCAGATATGTAAATACGGCGTTTACCTCCCATTTCTCACGCATTAGGGTTCGAACACTCGAACACCTATACGGATTCTCCTGCATAGTGGCAGATATGTAAATCCGGCGTTTACATCCCATTTGTCACGCATTAGGGTTCGAACACTCGAACGAACATCTATACGGATTCTCTTGCACAGTGGCAGATATGTAAATACGGCGTTACTTACCATTTCTCAGGAATTAGGGTTCGAACAATCGAACACCTATACGGATTCTCCTGCACAGCGGCAGATACGTAAATACGGCGTTTACTTACCATTTCTCACGCATTAGGGTTCGAACACTCGAACACCTATACGGATTCTCTTGCACAGTGGCAGATATGTAAATACGGCGCTACTTACCATTTCTCAGGCATTAGGGTTCGAACACTCGAACACCTATACGGATTCTCCGGCACAGTGGCAGATATGTAAATACGGCGTTTACTTACAATTTTTCACGCATTAGGGTTCGAACACTCGAACACCTATACGGATTCTCCTGCACAGTGGCAGATATGTAAATACGGCGTTTACCTACCATTTCTCACGGATTAGGGTTCGAACACTCGAACACCTATACGGATTCTCTTGCACAGTGGCAGATATGTAAGTACGGCGTTACTTACCATTTCTCTCGCATTAGGGTTCGAACACTCGAACACCTATACGGATTCTCCTGCACAGTGGCAGATATGTAAATACGGCGTTTACCTCCCATTTCTCACGCATTAGAGTTCGAACACTCGAACACCTATACGGATTCTCTTGCACAGTGGCAGATATGTAAATAGGGCGTTACCTGTCATTTCTCACGCATTAGGGTTCGAACACTCGAACACCTATACGGATTCTCCTGCACAGTGGCAGATATGTAAATACAGCGTTTACCTTCCATTTCTCACGCATTAGGGTTCGAACACTCGAACACCTATTCGGATGCTCTTGCACAGTGGCAAATATGTAAATACGGCACTACTTACCATTTCTCAGGCATTAGGGTTCGAACACTCGAACACCTATACGGATTCTCCTGCACAGTGGCAGATATGTAAATACGGCGTTTACTTACCATTTTTCACGCATTAGGGTTCGAACACTCGAACACCAATACAGATTCTCCTGCACAGTGGCAGATATATAAATACGGCGTTTACGTACCATTTCTCATGGATTAGGGTTCGAACACTCGAACACCTATACGGATTCTCTTGCACAGTGGCAGATATGTAAATACGGCGTTATTTACCATTTCTCAGGCATTAGGGTTCGAACACTCGAACACCTATACGGATTCTCCTGCACAGCGGCAGATACGTAAATACGGCGTTTACTTACCATTTCCCACGCATTAGGGTTCGAACACTCGAACACCTATACGGATTCTCTTGCACAGTGGCAGATATGTAAATACGGCGCTACTTACCATTTCTCAGGCATTAGGGTTCGAACACTCGAACACCTATACGGATTCTCCCTGCACAGTGGCAGATATGTAAATACGGCGTTTACTTACAATTTTTCAGGCATTAGGGTTCGAACACTCGAACACCTATACGGATTCTCCTGCACAGTGGCAGATATGTAAATACGGCGTTTACCTCCCATTTCTCACGCATTAGGGTTCGAACACTCGAACACCTATACGGATTCTCCTGCATAGTGGCAGATATGTAAATCCGGCGTTTACCTCCCATTTGTCATGCATTAGGGTTCGAACACTCGAACATCTATACGGATTCTCTTGCACAGTGGCAGATATGTAAATACGGCGTTACTTACCATTTCTCAGGAATTAGGGTTCGAACACTCGAACACCTATACGGATTCTCCTGCACAGCGGCAGATACGTAAATACGGCGTTTACTTACCATTTCTCACGCATTAGGGTTCGAACACTCGAACACCTATACGGATTCTCTTGCACAGTGGCAGATATGTAAATACGGCGCTACTTACCATTTCTCAGGCATTAGGGTTCGAACACTCGAACACCTATACGGATTCTCCGGCACAGTGGCAGATATGTAAATACGGCGTTTACTTACAATTTTTCACGCATTAGGGTTCGAACACTCGAACACCTATACGGATTCTCCTGCACAGTGGCAGATATGTAAATACGGCGTTTACCTACCATTTCTCACGGATTAGGGTTCGAACACTCGAACACCTATACGGATTCTCTTGCACAGTGGCAGATATGTAAGTACGGCGTTACTTACCATTTCTCTGGCATTAGGGTTCGAACACTCGAACACCTATACGGATTCTCCTGCACAGTGGCAGATATGTAAATACGGCGTTTACCTCCCATTTCTCACGCATTAGGGTTCGAACACTCCAACACCTATACGGATTCTCCAGCACAGTGGCAGATATGTAAATACGGCGTTTACTGGCCATTTCTCACGCAATAGGGTTCGAACACTCGAACACCTATACGGATTCTCCTGCACAGTGGCAGATATGTAAATACGGCGTTTACCTACCATTTCGCATGCATTAGGGTTCGAAACACTCGAACACCTATACGGATTCTTCTGCACAGTGGCAGATATGTAAATACGGCGTTAACCTGCCATTTCTCACGCATTAGGGTTCGAACACTCAAACTCCTATACGGATTCTCCTGCACAGTGTGCAGATATGTAAATACGGCGTTTACCTCCCGTTTCTCACGCATTAGGGTTCGAACACTCGAACTCCTATACGGATTCTCTTGCACAGTGGCAGATATGTAAATACGGCGTTTACTTGCCATTTCTCACGCATTAGGGTTCGAACACTCGAACAACCTATACGGATTCTTCCGCACAGTGGCAGATATCTAAATACGGCGTTTACCTTCCATTTCTCACGCATTAGAGTTCGAACACTCGAACACCTATACGGATTCTCTTGCACAGTAGCAGCTATGTAAATACGGCGCTGACCTCCCATTTCTCACGCATTAGAGTTCGAACACTCGAACACCTATACGGATTATCCTGCACAGTGGCAGATATGTAAATACGGCGTTTACTTGCCATTTCTCACGCATTAGGGTTCGAACACTCGAACACCTATACGGATTCTTCTGCACAGTGGCAGATATGTAAATACGGCGTTTACCTTCCATTTCTCACGCATTAGAGTTCGAACACTCGAACACCTATACGGATTCTCCTGCACAGTGGCAGATATGTAAATACGGCGTTACCTGCCATTTCTCATGCATTAGGGTTCGAACACTCGAACACCTATACGGATTCTCCTGCACAGTGGCAGATATGTAAATACAGCGTTTACCTTCCATTTCTCACGCATTAGCGTTCGAACACTCGAACTCCTATACGGATTCTCCTGCACAGTGGCAGATACGTAAATACGGCGTTTACTTACCATTTCTCACGCATTAGGGTTCGAACACTCGAACACCTATACGGATTCTCCTGCACAGTGGCAGATATGTAAATACGGCGTTTACTTACCATTTTTCACGCATTAGGGTTCGAACACTCGAACACCAATACAGATTCTCCTGCACAGTGGCAGATATATAAATACGGCGTTTACCTACCATTTCTCATGGATTAGGGTTCGAACACTCGAACACCTATCCGGATTCTCTTGCACAGTGCAGATATGTAAATACGGCGTTACTTACCATTTCTCAGGCATTAGGGTTCGAACACTCGAACACCTATACGGATTCTCCTGCACCGCGGCAGATACGTAAATACGGCGTTTACTTACCATTTCCCACGCATTAGGGTTCGAACACTCGAACACCTATACGGATTCTCTTGCACAGTGGCAGATATGTAAATACGGCGCTACTTACCATTTCTCAGGCATTAGGGTTCGAACACTCGAACACCTATACGGATTCTCCTGCACAGTGGCAGATATGTAAATACGGCGTTTACTTACAATTTTTCAGGCATTAGGGTTCGAACACTCGAACACCTATACGGATTCTCCTGCACAGTGGCAGATATGTAAATACGGCGTTTACCTCCCATTTCTCACGCATTAGGGTTCGAACACTCGAACACCTATACGGATACTCCTGCATAGTGGCAGATATGTAAATCCGGCGTTTACCTCCCATTTCTCACGCATTAGGGTTCGAACACTCGAACATCTATACGGATTCTCTTGCACAGTGGCAGATATGCAAATACGGCGTTACTTACCGTTTCTCAGGAATTAGGGTTCGAACACTCGAACACCTATACGGATTCTCCTGCACAGCGGCAGATACGTAAATACGGCGTTTACTTACCATTTCTCACGCATTAGGGTTCAAACACTCGAACACCTATACGGATTCTCTTGCACAGTGGCAGATATGTAAATACGGCGCTACTTACCATTTCTCAGGCATTAGGGTTCGAACACTCGAACACCTATACGGATTCTCCGGCACAGTGGCAGATATGTAAATACGGCGTTTACTTACAATTTTTCACGCATTAGGGTTCGAACACTCGAACACCTATACGGATTCTCCTGCACAGTGGCAGATATGTAAATACGGCGTTTACCTACCATTTCTCACGGATTAGGGTTCGAACACTCGAACACCTATACGGATTCTCTTGCACAGTGGCAGATATGTAAGTACGGCGTTACTTACCATTTCTCTGGCAT
Organism: Camellia granthamiana; assembly: GCA_036172215.1. NCBI lineage: Eukaryota > Viridiplantae > Streptophyta > Magnoliopsida > Ericales > Theaceae > Camellia > Camellia granthamiana. The sequence goes on along the minus strand of JAXFYN010000756.1, from coordinate 16,514 downwards.
TAGGGTTCGAACACTCGAACACCTATACGGATTCTCCTGCACAGTGGCAGATATGTAAATACGGCGTTTACCTCCCATTTCTCACGCATTAGGGTTCGAACACTCCAACACCTATACGGATTCTCCAGCACAGTGGCAGATATGTAAATACGGCGTTTACTGGCCATTTCTCACGCAATAGGGTTCGAACACTCGAACACCTATACGGATTCTCCTGCACAGTGGCAGATATGTAAATACGGCGTTTACCTACCATTTCGCACGCATTAGGGTTCGAACACTCGAACACCTATACGGATTCTTCTGCACAGTGGCAGATATGTAAATACGGCGTTAACCTGCCATTTCTCACGCATTAGGGTTCGAACACTCAAACTCCTATACGGATTCTCCTGCACAGTGGCAGATATGTAAATACGGCGTTTACCTCCCATTTCTCACGCATTAGGGTTCGAACACTCGAACTCCTATACGGATTCTCTTGCACAGTGGCAGATATGTAAATACGGCGTTTACTTGCCATTTCTCACGCATTAGGGTTCGAACACTCGAACACCTATACGGATTCTTCCGCACAGTGGCAGATATCTAAATACGGCGTTTACCTTCCATTTCTCACGCATTAGAGTTCGAACACTCGAACACCTATACGGATTCTCTTGCACAGTAGCAGCTATGTAAATACGGCGCTGACCTCCCATTTCTCACGCATTAGAGTTCGAACACTCGAACACCTATACGGATTATCCTGCACAGTGGCAGATATGTAAATACGGCGTTTACTTGCCATTTCTCACGCATTAGGGTTCGAACACTCGAACACCTATACGGATTCTTCTGCACAGTGGCAGATATGTAAATACGGCGTTTACCTTCCATTTCTCACGCATTAGAGTTCGAACACTCGAACACCTATACGGATTCTCCTGCACAGTGGCAGATATGTAAATACGGCGTTACCTGCCATTTCTCATGCATTAGGGTTCGAACACTCGAACACCTATACGGATTCTCCTGCACAGTGGCAGATATGTAAATACAGCGTTTACCTTCCATTTCTCACGCATTAGCGTTCGAACACTCGAACTCCTATACGGATTCTCCTGCACAGTGGCAGATACGTAAATACGGCGTTTACTTACCATTTCTCACGCATTAGGGTTCGAACACTCGAACACCTATACGGATTCTCCTGCACAGTGGCAGATATGTAAATACGGCGTTTACTTACCATTTTTCACGCATTAGGGTTCGAACACTCGAACACCAATACAGATTCTCCTGCACAGTGGCAGATATATAAATACGGCGTTTACCTACCATTTCTCATGGATTAGGGTTCGAACACTCGAACACCTATCCGGATTCTCTTGCACAGTGCAGATATGTAAATACGGCGTTACTTACCATTTCTCAGGCATTAGGGTTCGAACACTCGAACACCTATACGGATTCTCCTGCACCGCGGCAGATACGTAAATACGGCGTTTACTTACCATTTCCCACGCATTAGGGTTCGAACACTCGAACACCTATACGGATTCTCTTGCACAGTGGCAGATATGTAAATACGGCGCTACTTACCATTTCTCAGGCATTAGGGTTCGAACACTCGAACACCTATACGGATTCTCCTGCACAGTGGCAGATATGTAAATACGGCGTTTACTTACAATTTTTCAGGCATTAGGGTTCGAACACTCGAACACCTATACGGATTCTCCTGCACAGTGGCAGATATGTAAATACGGCGTTTACCTCCCATTTCTCACGCATTAGGGTTCGAACACTCGAACACCTATACGGATACTCCTGCATAGTGGCAGATATGTAAATCCGGCGTTTACCTCCCATTTCTCACGCATTAGGGTTCGAACACTCGAACATCTATACGGATTCTCTTGCACAGTGGCAGATATGCAAATACGGCGTTACTTACCGTTTCTCAGGAATTAGGGTTCGAACACTCGAACACCTATACGGATTCTCCTGCACAGCGGCAGATACGTAAATACGGCGTTTACTTACCATTTCTCACGCATTAGGGTTCAAACACTCGAACACCTATACGGATTCTCTTGCACAGTGGCAGATATGTAAATACGGCGCTACTTACCATTTCTCAGGCATTAGGGTTCGAACACTCGAACACCTATACGGATTCTCCGGCACAGTGGCAGATATGTAAATACGGCGTTTACTTACAATTTTTCACGCATTAGGGTTCGAACACTCGAACACCTATACGGATTCTCCTGCACAGTGGCAGATATGTAAATACGGCGTTTACCTACCATTTCTCACGGATTAGGGTTCGAACACTCGAACACCTATACGGATTCTCTTGCACAGTGGCAGATATGTAAGTACGGCGTTACTTACCATTTCTCTGGCATTAGGGTTCGAACACTCGAACACCTATACGGATTCTCCTGCACAGTGGCAGATATGTAAATACGGCGTTTACCTCCCATTTCTCACGCATTAGGGTTCGAACACTCCAACACCTATACGGATTCTCCAGCACAGTGGCAGATATGTAAATACGGCGTTTACTGGCCATTTCTCACGCAATAGGGTTCGAACACTCGAACACCTATACGGATTCTCCTGCACAGTGGCAGATATGTAAATACGGCGTTTACCTACCATTTCGCACGCATTAGGGTTCGAACACTCGAACACCTATACGGATTCTTCTGCACAGTGGCAGATATGTAAATACGGCGTTAACCTGCCATTTCTCACGCATTAGGGTTCGAACACTCAAACTCCTATACGGATTCTCCTGCACAGTGGCAGATATGTAAATACGGCGTTTACCTCCCATTTCTCACGCATTAGGGTTCGAACACTCGAACTCCTATACGGATTCTCTTGCACAGTGGCAGATATGTAAATACGGCGTTTACTTGCCATTTCTCACGCATTAGGGTTCGAACACTCGAACACCTATACGGATTCTTCTGCACAGTGGCAGATATCTAAATACGGCGTTTACCTTCCATTTCTCACGCATTAGAGTTCGAACACTCGAACACCCATACGGATTCTCTTGCACAGTGGCAGCTATGTAAATACGGCGCTGACCTCCCATTTCTCACGCATTAGAGTTCGAACACTCGAACACCTATACGGATTATCCTGCACAGTGGCAGATATGTAAATACGGCGTTTACTTGCCATTTCTCACGCATTAGGGTTCGAACACTCGAACACCTATACGGATTCTTCTGCACAGTGGCAGATATGTAAATACGGCGTTTACCTTCCATTTCTCACGCATTAGAGTTCGAATACTCGAACACCTATACGGATTCTCCTGCACAGTGGCAGATATGTAAATACGGCGTTACCTGCCATTTCTCACGCATTAGGGTTCGAACACTCGAACACCTCTACGGATTCTCCTGCACAGTGGCAGATATGTAAATACAGCGTTTACCTTCCATTTCTCACGCATTAGCGTTCGAACACTCGAACACCTATACGGATTCTCCTGCACAGTGGCAGATACGTAAATACGGCGTTTACTTACCATTTCTCACGCATTAGGGTTCGAACACTCGAACACCTATACGGATTCTCTTGCACAGTGGCAGATATGTAAAAACGGCGTTTACCTACCATTTCTCACGCATTAGGGTTCGAACACTCGAACTCCTATACGGATTCTCCTGCACAGTGGCAGATATGTAAATACGGCGTTTACCTCCCATTTCTCACGCATTAGGGTTCGAACACTCGAACTCCTATACGGATTCTCTTGCACAGTGGCAGATATGTTAATACGGCGTTACTTGCCATTTCTCACGCATTGGGGTTCGAACACTCGAACACCTATACGGATTCTTCTGCACAGTGGCAGATATCTAAATACGACGTTTACCTTCCATTTCTCACGCATTAGAGTTCGAATACTCGAACACCTATACGGATTCTCCTGCACAGTGGCAGCTATGTAAATACGGCGCTTACCTCCCATTTTTCACGCATTAGAGTTCGAACACTCGAACACCTATACGGATTCTCCTGCACAGTGGCAGATATGTAAATACGGCGTTTACTTGCCATTTCTCACGCATTAGGGTTCGAACACTCGAACACCTATACGGATTCTTCTACACTGTGGCAGATATGTAAATACGGCGTTTACCTTCCTTTTCTCGCGCATTAGAGTTCGAACACTCGAACACCTATACGGATTCTCCTGCACAGTGGCAGAAATGTAAATAGGGCGTTACTTGCCATTTCTCACGCATTAGGGTTTGAACACTCGAACACCTATACGGATTCTCCCTAATCCCTGAGAAATGGTAAGTAGCGCCGTATTTACATATCTGCCACTGTGCAAGAGAATCCGGATAGGTGTTCGAGTGTTCGAACCCTAATGCGTGAGAAATGGTAAGTAAACGCCGTATTTACGTATCTGCCGCTGGGCCGGAGAATCCGTATAGGTGTTCGAGTGTTCGAACCCTAATGCGTGAGAAATGGAAGGTAAACGCTGTATTTACTTATCTGCCACTGTGCAGGAGAATCCGTATAGGTGTTCGAGTGTTCGAACCCTAATGCGTGAGAAATGGCAGGTAACGCCGTATTTGCATATCTGCCACTGTGCAGGAGAATCCGTTTAGGAGTTCGAGTGTTCGAACTCTAATGCGTGAGAAATGGAAGGTAAACGCCGTATTTACATATCTGCCACTGTGCAGAAGAATCTGTATAGGTGTTCGAGTGTTCGAACCGTAATGCGTGAGAAATGGCAAGTAAACGCCGTATTTACATATCTACCACTGTGCAGGAGAATCCGTATAGGTGTTCGAGTGTTCGAACTCTAATGCGTGAGAAATGGGAGGTAAACGCCGTATTTACATAGCTGCCACTGTGTAGGAGAATCCGTATAGGTGTTCGAGTGTTCGAACTATAATGCGTGAGAAATGGAATGTAAACGCTGTATTTACATATCTGCCACTGTGCAGAAGAATCCGTATAGGTGTTCGAGTGTTCGAACCCTAATGCGTGAGAAATGGCAAGTAAACGCCGTATTTACATACCTGCCACTGTGCAAGAGAATCCTTATAGGTGTTCGAGTGTTCGAACCCTAATGCGTGAGAAATGGGAGGTAAACGCCGTATTTACATATCTGACACTGTGCAGGAGAATCCGTATAGGTGTTCGAGTGTTCGAACCCTAATGCGTGGGAAATGGTAGGTTAACGCCGTATTTACATATCTGACACTGTGCAGAAGAATCCGTATAGGTGTTCGAGTGTTCGAACCCTAATGCGTGAGAAATGGTAGGTAAACGCCGTATTTACATATCTACCGCTGTGCAGGGGAATCCGTATAGGTGTTCGAGTGTTCGAACCCTAATGCGTGAGAAATGGCCGATAAACGCCATATTTACATATCTGCCACTGTGTAGGAGAATCCGTATAGGTGGTTGAGTGTTCGTACCCTAATGCGTGAGAAATGGGAGGTAAACGCTGTATTTACATATCTGCCACTGTGCAGGAGAATCCGTATAGGTGTTCGAGTGTTCAAACCCAAATGCGTGAGAAATGGGAGGAAAACGCCGTATTTATATATATGCCACTGTGCAGGAGAATCCGTATAGGTGTTCGAGTGTTCGAAACCTAATGCGTGAGAAATGGTAGGTAAACGCCGTATTTACATATCTGCCACTGTGCAGGAGAATCCGTATAGGTGTTCGAGTGTTCGAACCCTAATCCGTGAGAAATGGTAGGTAAACGCCGTATTTACATATCTGCCACTGTGCAGGAGAATCCATATAGCTGTTCGACTGTTCGAACCCTAATGCGTGAGAAATGGTAACTAAACGCCGTATTTACACATCTGTCACTGTGCAGGAGAATCCGTATAGGTGTTCGAGTGTTCGAACCCTAATGCCTGAGAAATGGTAAGTAACGCCGTATTTTACATATCTGCCACTGTGCAAGAGAATCCGTATAGGTGTTCGAGTGTTCGAACCCTAATCCGTGAGAAATGGTAGGTAGACGCCGTATTTACATATCTGCCACTGTGCAGGAGAATCCGTATAGGTGTTCGAGTGTTCGAACCCTAATGCGTGAGAAATGGTAAGGAAACGTTGTATTTACATATATGCCACTGTGCAGGAGTATCCGTATAGGTGTTTGAGTGTTCGAACCCTAATGCGTGAGAAATGGTAAGGAAATGTCGTATTTACATATCTGCCACTGCGCAGGAGAATCCGTATAGGAGTTCGAGTGTTCGAACCCTAATGCCTGAGAAATGGGAAGTAGCGCCGTATTTACATATCTGCCACTGTGCAAGAGAATCCGTATAGGTGTTCGAGTGTTCGAACCCTAATGCGTGAGAAATGGTAAGTAAACGCCGTATTTACGTATCTGCCGCTGTGCAGGAGAATCCGTATAGGTGTTCGAGTGTTCGAACCGTAATGCGTGAGAAATGGAAGGTAAACGCTGTATTTACATATCTGCCACTGTGCAGGAGAATCCGTATAGGTGTTCGAGTGTTCGAACCCTAATGCGTGAGAAATGGCAGGTAACGCCGTATTTACATATCTGCCACTGTGTAGGAGAATCCGTATAGGTGCTCTAGTGTTCGAACTCTAATGCGTGAGAAATGGAAGGTAAACGCCGTATTTACATATCTGCCACTGTGCAGAAGAATCCGTATAGGTGTTCGAGTGTTCGAACCGTAATGCGTGAGAAATGGCAAGTAAACGCCGTATTTACATATCTGCCACTGTGCAGGAGAATCCGTATAGGTGTTCGAGTGTTCGAACTCTAATGTGTGAGAAATGGGAGGTAGACGCCGTATTTACATAGCTGCCACTGTGCAGGAGAATCCGTATAGGTGTTCGAGTGTTAGAACTCTAATGTGTGAGAAATGGAAGGTAAACGCTGTATTTACATATCCGCCACTGTGCAGAAGAATCCGTATTGGTGTTCGAGTGTTCGAACCCTAATGCGTGAGAAATGGCAAGTAAACGCCGTATTTACATATCTGCCACTGTGCAAGAGAATCCGTATAGGTGTTCGAGTGTTCGAACCCTAATGCGTGAGAAATGGGAGGTAAACGCCGTATTTACATATCTGCCACTGTGCAAGAGAATCCGTATAGGAGTTCGAGTGTTCGAACCCCTAATGCGTGAGAAATGGCAGGTGAACGCCGTATTTACATATCTTGCCACTGTGCAGAAGAATCCGTATAGGTGTTCGAGTGTTTCGATCCCTAATGTGTGAGAAATGGTAGGTAAACGCCGTATTTACATATCTGCCACTGTGCTGGAGAATCCGTATAGGTGTTCGAGTGTTCGAACCCTAATGCGTGAGAAATGGCAAGTAAACGCCGTATTTACATATCTGCCACTGTGCAAGAGCAATCCGTATAGGTGTTCGAGTGTTCGAACCCTAATGCGTGAGAAATGGGAGGTAAACGCCGTATTTACATATCTGCCACTGTGCAAGAGAATCCGTATAGGAGTTCGAGTGTTCGAACCCTAATGCGTGAGAAATGGCAGGTGAACGCCGTATTTACATATCTGCCACTGTGCAGAAGAATCCGTATAGGTGTTCGAGTGTTCGAACCCTAATGTGTGAGAAATGGTAGGTAAACGCCGTATTTACATATCTGCCACTGTGCTGGAGAATCCGTATAGGTGTTCGAGTGTTCGAACCCTATTGCATGAGAAATGGCCAGTAAACGCCGTATTTACATATCTGCCACTGTGCAGGAGAATCCGTATAGGTGTTTGAGTGTTCGAACCCTAATGCGTGACAAATGGGAGGTAAACGCCGTATTTACATATCTGCCACTGTGCAGGAGAATCCGTAGAGGTGTTCGAGTGTTCGAACCCTAATGCGTGAGAAATGGGAGGACAACGCCGTATTTACATATCTGCCACTGTGCAGGAGAATCCGTATAGGTGTTCGAGTGTTCGAAACCTAATCCGTGAGAAATGGTAGGTAAACGCCGTATTTACATATCTGCCACTGTGCAGGAGAATCCGTATAGGTGTTCGAGTGTTCGAACCCTAATCCGTGAGAAATGGTAGGTAAACGCCGTATTTACATATCTGCCACTGTGCAGGGAGAATCCATATAGCTGTTCGACTGTTCGAACCCTAATGCGTGAGAAATGGTAACTAAACGCCGTATTTACACATCTGTCACTGTGCAGGAGAATCCGTATAGGTGTTCGAGTGTTCGAACCCTAATGCCTGAGAAATGGTAAGTAACGCCGTATTTACATATCTGCACTGTGCAAGAGAATCCGTATAGGTGTTCGAGTGTTCGAACCCTAATCCGTGAGAAATGGTAGGTAGACGCCGTATTTACATATCTGCCACTGTGCAGGAGAATCCGTATAGGTGTTCGAGTGTTCGAACCCTAATGCGTGAGAAATGGTAAGGAAACGTTGTATTTACATATATGCCACTGTGCAGGAGTATCCGTATAGGTGTTTGAGTGTTCGAACCCTAATGCGTGAGAAATGGTAAGGAAATGTCGTATTTACATATCTGCCACTGCGCAGGAGAATCCGTATAGGAGTTCGAGTGTTCGAACCCTAATGCCTGAGAAATGGGAAGTAGCGCCGTATTTACATATCTGCCACTGTGCAAGAGAATCCGTATAGGTGTTCGAGTGTTCGAACCCTAATGCGTGAGAAATGGTAAGTAAACGCCGTATTTACGTATCTGCCGCTGTGCAGGAGAATCCGTATAGGTGTTCGAGTGTTCGAACCGTAATGCGTGAGAAATGGAAGGTAAACGCTGTATTTACATATCTGCCACTGTGCAGGAGAATCCGTATAGGTGTTCGAAGTGTTCGAACCCCTAATGCGTGAGAAATGGCAGGTAACGCCGTATTTACATATCTGCCACTGTGTAGGAGAATCCGTATAGGTGCTCTAGTGTTCGAACTCTAATGCGTGAGAAATGGAAGGTAAACGCCCGTATTTACATATCTGCCACTGTGCAGAAGAATCCGTATAGGTGTTCGAGTGTTCGAACCGTAATGCGTGAGAAATGGCCAAGTAAACGCCGTATTTACATATCTGCCACTGTGCAGGAGAATCCGTATAGGTGTTCGAGTGTTCGAACTCTAATGTGTGAGAAATGGGAGGTAGACGCCGTATTTACATAGCTGCCACTGTGCAGGAGAATCCGTATAGGTGTTCGAGTGTTAGAACTCTAATGTGTGAGAAATGGAAGGTAAACGCTGTATTTACATATCCGCCACTGTGCAGAAGAATCCGTATTGGTGTTCGAGTGTTCGAACCCTAATGCGTGAGAAATGGCAAGTAAACGCCGTATTTACATATCTGCCACTGTGCAGAGAATCCGTATAGGTGTTCGAGTGTTCGAACCCTAATGCGTGAGAAATGGGAGGTAAACGCCGTATTTACATATCTGCCACTGTGCAAGAGAATCCGTATAGGAGTTCGAGTGTTCGAACCCTAATGCGTGAGAAATGGCAGGTGAACGCCGTATTTACATATCTGCCACTGTGCAGAAGAATCCGTATAGGTGTTCGAGTGTTCGATCCCTAATGTGTGAGAAATGGTAGGTAAACGCCGTATTTACATATCTGCCACTGTGCTGGAGAATCCGTATAGGTGTTCGAGTGTTCGAACCCTAATGCGTGAGAAATGGCAAGTAAACGCCGTATTTACATATCTGCCACTGTGCAAGAGAATCCGTATAGGTGTTCGAGTGTTCGAACCCTAATGCGTGAGAAATGGGAGGTAAACGCCGTATTTACATATCTGCCACTGTGCAAGAGAATCCGTATAGGAGTTCGAGTGTTCGAACCCTAATGCGTGAGAAATGGCAGGTGAACGCCGTATTTACATATCTGCCACTGTGCAGAAGAATCCGTATAGGTGTTCGAGTGTTCGAACCCTAATGTGTGAGAAATGGTAGGTAAACGCCGTATTTACATATCTGCCACTGTGCTGGAGAATCCGTATAGGTGTTCGAGTGTTCGAACCCCTATTGCATGAGAAATGGCCAGTAAACGCCGTATTTACATATCTGCCACTGTGCAGGAGAATCCGTATAGGTGTTTGAGTGTTCGAACCCTAATGCGTGACAAATGGGAGGTAAACGCCGTATTTACATATCTGCCACTGTGCAGGAGAATCCGTAGAGGTGTTCGAGTGTTCGAACCCTAATGCGTGAGAAATGCGGAGGAACAACGCCGTATTTACATATCTGCCACTGTGCAGGAGAATCCGTATAGGTGTTCGAGTGTTCGAAACCTAATCCGTGAGAAATGGTAGGTAAACGCCGTATTTACATATCTGCCACTGTGCAGGAGAATCCGTATAGGTGTTCGAGTGTTCGAACCCTAATCCGTGAGAAATGGTAGGTAAACGCCGTATTTACATATCTGCCACTGTGCAGGAGAATCCATATAGCTGTTCGACTGTTCGAACCCTAATGCGTGAGAAATGGTAACTAAACGCCGTTATTTACACATCTGTCACTGTGCAGGAGAATCCGTATAGGTGTTCGAGTGTTTCGAACCCTAATGCCTGAGAAATGGTAAGTAACGCCGTATTTACATATCTGCCACTGTGCAAGAGAATCCGTATAGGTGTTCGAGTGTTCGAACCCTAATCCGTGAGAAATGGTAGGTAGACGCCGTATTTACATATCTGCCACTGTGCAGGAGAATCCGTATAGGTGTTCGAGTGTTCGAACCCTAATGCGTGAGAAATGGTAAGGAAACGTTGTATTTACATATATGCCACTATGCAGGAGTATCCGTATAGGTGTTTGAGTGTTCGAACCCTAATGCGTGAGAAATGGTAAGGAAATGTCGTATTTACATATCTGCCACTGTGCAGGAGAATCCGTATAGGAGTTCGAGTGTTCGAACCCTAATGCCTGAGAAATGGGAAGTAGCGCCCGTATTTACATATCTGCCACTGTGCAAGAGAATCCGTATAGGTGTTCGAGTGTTCGAACCCTAATGCGTGAGAAATGGTAAGTAAACGCCGTATTTACGTATCTGCCGCTGTGCAGGAGAATCCGTATAGGGTGTTCGAGTGTTTAATGCGTGAGAAATGGAAGGTAAACGCTGTATTTACATATCTGCCACTGTGCAGGAGAATCCGTATAGGTGTTCGAGTGTTCGAACCCTAATGCGTGAGAAATGGCAGGTAACGCCGTATTTACATATCTGCCACTGTGTAGGAGAATCCGTATAGGTGCTCTAGTGTTCGAACTCTAATGCGTGAGAAATGGAAGGTAAACGCCGTATTTACATATCTGCCACTGTGCAGAAGAATCCGTATAGGTGTTCGAGTGTTCGAAACCGTAATGCGTGAGAAATGGCAAGTAAACGCCGTATTTACATATCTGCCACTGTGCAGGAGAATCCGTATAGGTGTTCGAGTGTTCGAACTCTAATGTGTGAGAAATGGGAGGTAGACGCCGTATTTACATAGCTGCCACTGTGCAGGAGAATCCGTATAGGTGTTCGAGTGTTAGAACTCTAATGCGTGAGAAATGGAAGGTAAACGCTGTATTTACATATCCGCCACTGTGCAGAAGAATCCGTATTGGTGTTCGAGTGTTCGAACCCTAATGCGTGAGAAATGGCAAGTAAACGCCGTATTTACATATCTGCCACTGTGCAAGAGAATCCGTATAGGTGTTCGAGTGTTCGAACCCTAATGCGTGAGAAATGGGAGGTAAACGCCGTATTTACATATCTGCCACTGTGCAAGAGAATCCGTATAGGAGTTCGAGTGTTCGAACCCTAATGCGTGAGAAATGGCAGGTGAACGCCGTATTTACATATCTGCCACTGTGCAGAAGAATCCGTATAGGTGTTCGAGTGTTCGATCCCTAATGTGTGAGAAATGGTAGGTAAACGCCGTATTTACATATCTGCCACTGTGCTGGAGAATCCGTATAGGTGTTCGAGTGTTCGAACCCTAATGCGTGAGAAATGGCAAGTAAACGCCGTATTTACATATCTGCCACTGTGCAAGAGAATCCGTATAGGTGTTCGAGTGTTCGAACCCTAATGCGTGAGAAATGGCAGGTAACGCCGTATTTGCATATCTGCCACTGTGCAGGAGAATCCGTTTAGGAGTTCGAGTGTTCGAACTCTAATGCGTGAGAAATGGAAGGTAAACGCCGTATTTACATATCTGCCACTGTGCAGAAGAATCTGTATAGGTGTTCGAGTGTTCGAACCGTAATGCGTGAGAAATGGCAAGTAAACGCCGTATTTACATATCTACCACTGTGCAGGAGAATCCGTATAGGTGTTCGAGTGTTCGAACTCTAATGCGTGAGAAATGGGAGGTAAACGCCGTATTTACATAGCTGCCACTGTGTAGGAGAATCCGTATAGGTGTTCGAGTGTTCGAACTATAATGCGTGAGAAATGGAATGTAAACGCTGTATTTACATATCTGCCACTGTGCAGAAGAATCCGTATAGGTGTTCGAGTGTTCGAACCCTAATGCGTGAGAAATGGCAAGTAAACGCCGTATTTACATACCTGCCACTGTGCAAGAGAATCCTTATAGGTGTTCGAGTGTTCGAACCCTAATGCGTGAGAAATGGGAGGTAAACGCCGTATTTACATATCTGACACTGTGCAGGAGAATCCGTATAGGTGTTCGAGTGTTCGAACCCTAATGCGTGGGAAATGGTAGGTTAACGCCGTATTTACATATCTGACACTGTGCAGAAGAATCCGTATAGGTGTTCGAGTGTTCGAACCCTAATGCGTGAGAAATGGTAGGTAAACGCCGTATTTACATATCTACCGCTGTGCAGGGGAATCCGTATAGGTGTTCGAGTGTTCGAACCCTAATGCGTGAGAAATGGCCGATAAACGCCATATTTACATATCTGCCACTGTGTAGGAGAATCCGTATAGGTGGTTGAGTGTTCGTACCCTAATGCGTGAGAAATGGGAGGTAAACGCTGTATTTACATATCTGCCACTGTGCAGGAGAATCCGTATAGGTGTTCGAGTGTTCAAACCCAAATGCGTGAGAAATGGGAGGAAAACGCCGTATTTATATATCTGCCACTGTGCAGGAGAATCCGTATAGGTGTTCGAGTGTTCGAAACCTAATGCGTGAGAAATGGTAGGTAAACGCCGTATTTACATATCTGCCACTGTGCAGGAGAATCCGTATAGGTGTTCGAGTGTTCGAACCCTAATCCGTGAGAAATGGTAGGTAAACGCCGTATTTACATATCTGCCACTGTGCAGGAGAATCCATATAGCTGTTCGACTGTTCGAACCCTAATGCGTGAGAAATGGTAACTAAACGCCGTATTTACACATCTGTCACTGTGCAGGAGAATCCGTATAGGTGTTCGAGTGTTCGAACCCTAATGCCTGAGAAATGGTAAGTAACGCCGTATTTACATATCTGCCACTGTGCAAGAGAATCCGTATAGGTGTTCGAGTGTTCGAACCCTAATCCGTGAGAAATGGTAGGTAGACGCCGTATTTACATATCTGCCACTGTGCAGGAGAATCCGTATAGGTGTTCGAGTGTTCGAACCCTAATGCGTGAGAAATGGTAAGGAAACGTTGTATTTACATATATGCCACTGTGCAGGAGTATCCGTATAGGTGTTTGAGTGTTCGAACCCTAATGCGTGAGAAATGGTAAGGAAATGTCGTATTTACATATCTGCCACTGCGCAGGAGAATCCGTATAGGAGTTCGAGTGTTCGAACCCTAATGCCTGAGAAATGGGAAGTAGCGCCGTATTTACATATCTGCCACTGTGCAAGAGAATCCGTATAGGTGTTCGAGTGTTCGAACCCTAATGCGTGAGAAATGGTAAGTAAACGCCGTATTTACGTATCTGCCGCTGTGCAGGAGAATCCGTATAGGTGTTCGAGTGTTCGAACCGTAATGCGTGAGAAATGGAAGGTAAACGCTGTATTTACATATCTGCCACTGTGCAGGAGAATCCGTATAGGTGTTCGAGTGTTCGAACCCTAATGCGTGAGAAATGGCAGGTAACGCCGTATTTACATATCTGCCACTGTGTAGGAGAATCCGTATAGGTGCTCTAGTGTTCGAACTCTAATGCGTGAGAAATGGAAGGTAAACGCCGTATTTACATATCTGCCACTGTGCAGAAGAATCCGTATAGGTGTTCGAGTGTTCGAACCGTAATGCGTGAGAAATGGCAAGTAAACGCCGTATTTACATATCTGCCACTGTGCAGGAGAATCCGTATAGGTGTTCGAGTGTTCGAACTCTAATGTGTGAGAAATGGGAGGTAGACGCCGTATTTACATAGCTGCCACTGTGCAGGAGAATCCGTATAGGTGTTCGAGTGTTAGAACTCTAATGCGTGAGAAATGGAAGGTAAACGCTGTATTTACATATCCGCCACTGTGCAGAAGAATCCGTATTGGTGTTCGAGTGTTCGAACCCTAATGCGTGAGAAATGGCAAGTAAACGCCGTATTTACATATCTGCCACTGTGCAAGAGAATCCGTATAGGTGTTCGAGTGTTCGAACCCTAATGCGTGAGAAATGGGAGGTAAACGCCGTATTTACATATCTGCCACTGTGCAAGAGAATCCGTATAGGAGTTCGAGTGTTCGAACCCTAATGCGTGAGAAATGGCAGGTGAACGCCGTATTTACATATCTGCCACTGTGCAGAAGAATCCGTATAGGTGTTCGAGTGTTCGATCCCTAATGTGTGAGAAATGGTAGGTAAACGCCGTATTTACATATCTGCCACTGTGCTGGAGAATCCGTATAGGTGTTCGAGTGTTCGAACCCTAATGCGTGAGAAATGGCAAGTAAACGCCGTATTTACATATCTGCCACTGTGCAAGAGAATCCGTATAGGTGTTCGAGTGTTCGAACCCTAATGCGTGAGAAATGGGAGGTAAACGCCGTATTTACATATCTGCCACTGTGCAAGAGAATCCGTATAGGAGTTCGAGTGTTCGAACCCTAATGCGTGAGAAATGGCAGGTGAACGCCGTATTTACATATCTGCCACTGTGCAGAAGAATCCGTATAGGTGTTCGAGTGTTCGAACCCTAATGTGTGAAAAATGGTAGGTAAACGCCATATTTACATATCTGCCACTGTGCTGGAGAATCCGTATAGGTGTTCGAGTGTTCGAACCCTATTGCATGAGAAATGGCCAGTAAACGCCGTATTTACATATCTGCCACTGTGCAGGAGAATCCGTATAGGTGTTTGAGTGTTCGAACCCTAATGCGTGACAAATGGGAGGTAAACGCCGTATTTACATATCTGCCACTGTGCAGGAGAATCCGTATAGGTGTTCGAGTGTTCGAACCGTAATGCGTGAGAAATGGCAAGTAAACGCCGTATTTACATATCTGCCACTGTGCAGGAGAATCCGTATAGGTGTTCGAGTGTTCGAACTCTAATGTGTGAGAAATGGGAGGTAGACGCCGTATTTACATAGCTGCCACTGTGCAGGAGAATCCGTATAGGTGTTCGAGTGTTAGAACTCTAATGCGTGAGAAATGGAAGGTAAACGCTGTATTTACATATCCGCCACTGTGCAGAAGAATCCGTATTGGTGTTCGAGTGTTCGAACCCTAATGCGTGAGAAATGTCAAGTAAACGCCGTATTTACATATCTGCCACTGTGCAAAAGAATCCGTATAGGTGTTCGAGTGTTCGAACCCTAATGCGTGAGAAATGGAAGGTAAACGCCGTATTTACATATCTGCCACTGTGCAAGAGAATCCGTATAGGAGTTCGAGTGTTCGAACCCTAATGCGTGAGAAATGGCAGAGTGAACGCCGTATTTACATATCTGCCACTGTGCAGAAGAATCCGTATAGGTGTTCGAGTGTTCGAACCCTAATGTGTGAGAAATGGTAGGTAAACGCCGTATTTACATATCTGCCACTGTGCTGGAGAATCCATATAGGTGTTCGAGTGTTCGAACCCTATTGCGTGAGAAATGGCTAGTAAACGCCGTATTTACATATCTGCCACTGTGCAGGAGAATCCGTATAGGTGTTTGAGTGTTCGAACCCTAATGCGTGACAAATGGGAGGTAAACGCCGTATTTACATATCTGCCACTGTGCAGGAGAATCCGTAGAGGTGTTCGAGTGTTCGAACCCTAATGCGTGAGAAATGGGAGGACAACGCCGTATTTACATATCTGCCACTGTGCAGGAGAATCCGTATAGGTGTTCGAGTGTTCGAAACCTAATCCGTGAGAAATGGTAGGTAAACGCCGTATTTACATATCTGCCACTGTGCAGGAGAATCCGTATAGGTGTTCGAGTGTTCGAACCCTAATCCGTGAGAAATGGTTGGTAAACGCCGTATTTACATATCTGCCACTGTGCAGGAGAATCCATATAGCTGTTCGACTGTTCGAACCCTAATGCGTGAGAAATGGTAACTAAACGCCGTATTTACACATCTGTCACTGTGCAGGAGAATCCGTATAGGTGTTCGAGTGTTCGAACCCTAATGCCTGAGAAATGGTAAGTAACG